>JANTPM010000005.1:10382667-10396598 GCA_025434745.1 Erythroxylum divaricatum
ATACACACAATAACCATAAACATATTACCCACCTATAATCGCTCGAGAATCCGACTCACTGCGGTCCTTCCTCTTGCCATGGAATCAGATCAGCTTGGTTTCCTAAAACAACCAAGTTCCATTAAATCAATATCCATAGAAAATATTCAAATTAAAGCACTAAAAATATATATTCGATCTCCTCCTAAAATTCCGAACCCTTAAAGGATGAATCTGAACTTCCTTTCTTCATACAACTTGTAGTCCTTTCTTTCTAGGTCACAACGAATCTGAAATCACCCCAATTGGACATCTATAACAAAAGATATACTCAAAATACTAAAATTTCTCATTGCTGAAAACAGGGGCTCCCCGCGACGTCTGAGCGCTCGCCGCGACGAACGCATCATGCTCGCTGCGGCGTGCACACGCCGCGACGTCTGCTCCTCGCGGTGAACCAATTGTCGCACGTCACGATGTCTCCGTTCACACATCGCGACGTCTGCTGATTTCACACTTCGTGACGAATAAATATTTATACGCCGCGATGTGGCTCTCCTTCCTCGCAAGCCGTGACGTGTTCATACACACGTCGCGATGTCTGGATCGAGGAACCGACCCCGAACTCCAGTTTTCCAGCTTTTCTCACTTCAATCCTTCCCCAAACACAAATGCAACACTACCAAGCTATAGATCAAGTCCTCTACTACATTTCTAACTCATTCTAAGCTTCAAATCCATCACAAACACATCAACCCAAAGATTATACCCATTTTTCTCCCGAAAACCCTAAACCGTTGATTCTGCTACATTCAACGTTTTCTAGGTTTAAATCTAACTATAACAAGTTTGAAGGAAGCTAAACTTACCGAAAATTGCTTCAAATGGTCGGAAAAATCTCAAGGATCGAATCTCCTCTTCTCTTCTCTTTCTCCTCCACCGACGGCTCTTCCTTCTCTTCTTCTTCTCTTTTCTTTCTTTCCTTTTCTTTTCCTTCTTCTATTTCCTTCTAATGACCTACTTAAGTCAAATGAAACATATAGACCATTATACCCTCTGCTTGCAAAGCTTAAATCTATTCCAACTTAAGTAAACTTCCCAAAATGCCCTTACACAATTTAATCCTCTAATGCCTTATTTAAACCATATTTAATCTCAATTATACTCCAATTAACTACTAGCACACCCAATTAATCAAACTAAGCCATAAACACATAATTATCAAAATTCATGCTTAATGACATCATTAAAAAAGATTTGGGGTCCAACATCTATGCTCCAACTTTCCTTCCTTCTGATGTGCATAAGTTGCACATCCAAAAGTCCTAAAGTGAGTAATGCTAGGTTTCTTACTATTCCAAACCTTTTGTGGAGTCTTATAATCATTAGCAGAGGTGGGGATTCTATTAACTAAGTAGGTTGCTGTCTTAATAGCCTCTCCCCATAAAAAATGTGAGCAACCCAAAGAGAGTAACATGCACCTTGTCTTTTCTAGGAGAGTCCTATTGAGTCTCTCAACTACACCATTATGTTGAGGTGTAACTCTTACTGTTTTGTGCTTTAGGATACCTTTCTTGGTG
Source organism: Erythroxylum divaricatum (assembly GCA_025434745.1). Taxonomy (NCBI): domain Eukaryota; kingdom Viridiplantae; phylum Streptophyta; class Magnoliopsida; order Malpighiales; family Erythroxylaceae; genus Erythroxylum; species Erythroxylum divaricatum. Next base: position 10,384,227 of record JANTPM010000005.1, read on the forward strand.
CAATAATCTTCAATCTCTTTATTGCAGTACTCCAATCCATTGTCAATCCTTAGGCATCTAAGCTTCTTCCCAGTCTGATTCTCCATAAGTGTATGTCATCTTATGAAATTCTCTAGTGCTTCATCCTTTCTCTTCATCGAATATACCCAACACTTTCTAGATCTATCATCAATAATGGACATGAAGTATAAATTCCCTCATGTTGTAGGTCCCTGAACTGGTCCCTAAAGATCACTATAAGCATATTCCATGATCTCTGTGGCACTCTATACTCCCTTTTGAAAACTGGATCTGTGATGCTTTCCTAGCACACAAGATTCACAGAATTCCAACTTCTGTAGGTTTTGATCAGGGATTAATCCTTGTTTAGAGAGATAGAAAAAGCTTTTGTTCCCTACATAACCCAACCTTGCATGCCATTGTTTGGTTGGTTCATGATTTTCCTTATCTAAAACTTGATTAACTTCTGTTAGCCAATAATGACTTTACCATCCCTTAGGATTTCTCTGAGTCCATCTTTTAATTTGATCTGAAATCCTTGCTTATCAAACAAGCTTTCAAAAATCAAATTTCTCCTTATTCCAGGCACAAATGTGACATTACTTAGGATCTTTCTCTTTCCATCAATCATGTTGATGGAAACACTTCCAATCCCCTTTATCCTTTGCTACCAGAATCTGCTATTTTAACATTAGTAGTGACTAGTTTAAATGTAGTGAACCAGTCTCTATGTGGTGTCACATGTATGGTACAATTTGACTAAAAGATCCATTCTCTACTTAGGTCTTTACTTTCTTCAGTGACAGCTAGAATTTCATCACCACTTGAATCTTCTGGTTTCTCCACATTTCCGTCATCTCCACTTTCTGCAGCTTTGTCCCTCTTCTTCTTTCTGCAATCCCTTACAAAATATCCCTCCTTATCACAGTAAAAACACTTCTTTCTTTTTCCCCTTTTTTTTTCTTTTCCTCACCTTCCTTGGTGTGCTTATCATTTCCACTTCCCTTCTACCAGTTTCCTTTCTTGCTATTTTTCTTATGAGACTTCTTCTCATGATTATTTTCTATAAACATCACTTCTGCCTCTTTCTTAAATGGATTAATATCCACTATTTCCTCTATTAGTGAGTCTAATACCATCTTGACAGTGAGGGATTCTCCACTAGCATGCTTAATTACCTTCTTGAATGCATTGAATTCAGAAGGTAAAGCCTTTAAAATTACTACAGCTTGATGCTCCTTAGATATCTTTTCATCTGTAGCTTCTAAGTCTTGAACTAACTTAAAGAAATAGTATAAGTTGTCATCTAAAGAGACAGAGGTATTCATCTTATAGTTAGCAAGATTGTGGAGAAGTGTCATCTTGTTAGGAAGATACTTCTTTGCATAAAGTTCATCAAGTTTGATCCAAAGCTTCTGCACAGTGTTACAATTATATACTTTTCTTATCATTGTTGGTGATAAGTGAAGCATTAACTTGTAATGTGCAAGTCTTTGCATTTTAAGTTTCTTTAATGGATTAGTCTCAAGATCATATTAATCTTCAATAGCTCCATAGCAATCATAGGACTCAAGAAGAGCTTGCATATGGAGTTTTCAGATGGTGAAGTTTTCTTTTCCAGTAAATACATCCATTTTTTTTCCTACCATTATGACTGTAGTTTAAAGAAATAAAAGACTCTTACTTATAAAAACAAAAAAAAACTTTGATGATCTTTTGTGTTTCCAATAGTCAAGAAATGCTCCAGGAGGTTTTCCGAACGCTCTGATACCGATACTATTGGGATAGATGTGTTGTACTGCTGTCTTTTTCAAACAAAAACTGATAAAGACTTATTAATTTGTAGATATGTAAAGTGCAAAAAAGTAAAAAACTCAAAGATTTTTACTTGGTTCGATAGCCTCAATGCTATCTACATCCAAAGTTCCCACGTTATGTGGTTTCAAATAGTATGAAGAAGATGAACAACAGCTTACAGAGTTTGAGTGTTTTTCCCAAAACACTGACAAGAATATTTAATTCTCCTAGTCCTAGTACTCATTGGTAAGTACCCTAGTATACTCTCAATCCTTTTCCACTCTAACTCTTACACTCTCTGATATTGAATACGATGTGAAATGTGAAAGATGAACTTTCTGTACATCTCTACTCTATCTGATGCTTGAGTTGTTTCTTTTATAGTTGATGAATTTAAAGGCTTTCGGATGTGTCTACATGAATCAGATAAGTATCATGTGCCTTCCACGTGACTTATTAAAGATCCTTCCTCTGCTATACGATTTGTATTATTTGAAGCTGCGTTTTGCATGTTGAGGCTTCTAACTTGTGTTAAAAACGATTGTGCTTTGAGTTCAGATGTATGTCACGTAGATGTGTCTTAATCTGATTTATTTTTGTCGTTGTCTGAATGAACTTTCGAGAGCTTCTCTGTCTTTCAACCTTCAGACATCTCTTCTCACACTTCTTCTATTCTCTGTTGTTTGATGTTTCTGAGTTGAGATTAATAGAGTATACGTGATTCCTATCACTTTATCTTAATCACATTATCTTTAGAATCATATATTGATAGAATTGGCATAGAAAGAATTGACTAATATCTAAAAATAATATTTTTATATAATAAATTAATGAGAAAGAAATGTTGGGAGAGATTTCCATTTACTGTAAAGTCGTAGGTTTTGGTTTTTGGAAAAGTAGAAAATGCTCCACCACAATTTGAGATATCTTTCACATTAGTTCCTTTTTGTAAATGGAAGTTAAAAGAATCAACACATCTTAACAAGTGGGAACCATTTAAAGAATAATACGGAATACATCTAAGTTCTAACTGCTCAAAAGTACTTGTCAGCTTGGCCATTCCTGTCAGGTGCTTTTGAGAACTGAGTGGGAGGAGAGGAGAGCATATGTCAGGACACATTTGCAGTGAGACAACGGAGGGTTTGTGTACTGTTCTTGTAAAAGGGTGCTCCTATCTACAACTGAAGATAATGTTAGAGAGACATACCGGTTCTTGTACGGCTCATTGATGACATGGCAGCTGATGGTGATTAGTGATTTCATATCAAAACGATTGTTTCAACTTGAAGACATAAATAATAAAAATTAAACAGCAGATTATTTGTCTAACTCACTTCATTTTTCAAGCTCAAGCTCATTTATTTTTTGTTTTCCTGTTTTGAAACTAAATTTTTAAAACTCCTTTTCATATTAAGAACAATATATTAATCATTTTCCTATTTTGAAACTAATTTTTAAAAACTCCTATTCATATTAAGAATAGGACATTCCTATTCATATTAGGAATAGTTCATTAATTGTTTTCCTACTTTGAAGTTAATTTTCTTAACTCCTGTCCATATTAGGAATGGAATGGTTTATTATTCTTAACACAACGTTGGTAACTCGCCTCTACATAATGAGCCAATCACCCGCGTGACAATACAAATACAGTTTGTACATCAATTTGTGCTCTTTTGTGAATAACTCTGCAGCAGGAAGAATAATGGAGTCCATTCAAGTCACAGCTAATCAGAAGAGGAAGTATTCGGAAGTGAACATCGAAAATACCAATGACTATGAAATTCCTTTCTATGATTTTACGAGCAAGGAACCAGCAACACTACCATCGCAACTCCCTGCCGTTGTTTCTTCACCACCAACAGGGCCGAATGATGTTTCTGTGGCATTACCGCTATTTGATGAATCTTGGATGTCCTTCGACAGTTTCGCTTCCCCAGAAACCGAACAACCTAGAGGGTCTCTTAAAAGATGGCCAGAGTTGGACAAGAGAATTGCCGATAATTTGAAGAGAATGCGAATCTACTCCAGAGAGGATTTAGCAGAAGAAAGAAAGTATGGTGTGTCGACAAAACTGACGTTGTGTCTTAATCCATGGAAAATCACGAAGACGCTTATGGAAAGTGATCTGGGGCATTTAAGTAGGCTCTTAATTGCAACAGACGCGGTTAAGAAGCACATTTTACCATTCATGCAAGATGATGATATCTGTAAAATTGAGAGCAGCAAAGGCATGACAGTAACAGTTTGGGACTCGGACACCAAGACCAGTCACAGCCTGGTATTCAAGAAATGGTCTACTTCTAACAGTTACGTGTTCGTGGGAGGATGGATTAAACAGTTTGTGAAGAGGAGAATGTTGCGTTTAGGAGATAAAATAGGATTTTACTGGGATTCTGATAACTCGAAATTTAACTTCTCAGTTTTGGAGCACAAGTTCAGTTGATTACTAAATTAGTAGGTATTAGTCACCTAATCGTGTTACTAAGATTGATGTATAGTGTAATTGATTCCATGGAATAATGAGCTTTACAAGTACAGAAGCCTTAAATTTCAATTTTATTTCTTTTATTGAAGTGAGGATTATCTGACCATTTGAATCTGTATTGAAGCCCTTGGAATGCATTGTGGCGAGTTTTGGCACCATGCTATTAATGACTCAACCAAGTCATTATAACTCGCTGATCTTGACTCATTAAAGACATGGCTGTTGATGGTGATCAGTTTTGACATCAAAATAATAAAAAATAAACAACAGATTAATCTTGTCTTTCGTCAAACTTACCTGACATCAGGTGAAAAAAGCAATTTATTAAGTGGAAACAGAATTTACAAACATCAACAAGGCAAGAAACAAAAGAATTCCAACTTATTTTCATCAACTAGGGTGACATGAACTAGAAAGGGAACTAAACATTCAAAGAATTGATTTTTCAGACGTGGGCTATCTCACATTCTTCAGAACCTTCCGCGTTTGCACTCAGCGGGAAGGCCTTGAGGGAATCGCTTAAAATCACTGCAGTAATTGTAAATCATGAAATACTTTTGAACCCATCTCAGCCTTCTCCTGCTGCCTGCGTCCAGCTCGTTGGTTTGCCACGCAGTGTTAGGGAACAAGTTAGCCTTCGAAAACTCTGTGGCATGGAAGTTCCTGTAGTATGCGGTAAAGGGTGCTTTAGTCCAGTCAGTTTTCACCAATCCACCTCTTGTAGCCCAGTCATCGGCATTCCAAAGGCTAGAGTATATCCTCATTGGTTGGCTCTTGGGAAATGGTACTCCAATTGATTCAGCATTCTTGAACACTCTAATGGGAGTATTGTCGACCAAGAAGCTGTAAACAGAATCAAAATCTCATTATTATTAACAACATAACAAAGCGGAATCTTCTGTTCTGCTTTGTTCTGTTTTGTTCTCTTACATGATGTGCTGAGGCTTCCAGATAATGGAGTAAGTGTGGAAGTTTCTTGTTGGGTCGAACCAGAGATAGAATTGTTGTTCCCTGTTACCCTTCCCCTGCGTAAACACGTTAGTGTGCAGAATATAAGGATCACCGCTTGTGTTACCCAAAAACTCGAAGTCGATCTCGTCGTGTGTTGGTCCTTCAGAAGACAACTGCCAACAAAAAAGAGCCTCGATTACTTTCCAATTTTACCATAACGAATAAGAAATGGACCATAATAATAACAAGGCCAGTGACACATTTATTCTAAGTTGAAAGTGACTATTTCTTTCCATGGGCAATTAGGTGTATTAAGAGAAGAGTAGCTCTTTTGGTGTAATATTTTGTTAACTATACGTACGTAGTATGCAGTGACTGTGCCAGCAGAGTTGCCAGCGACGAGCTTGAGCTGCATATCGATTCTTCCAAACAAGTAATCCTTTTTGGATTGGAACCCAGACCCAGAAACTCTGTCAAGGGACAGTGAAAGAAGCTTGCCTCCACTGAAAATTTTGGCACGTTGACCACCCCATGTTAAGTCGAAATCCTGGTAAAAGTCGCCCGCTGAGGCCAGAGACACCACGACGGAGCTCACCACGAAAAGCATACATAGCTCTTTACAAGAGAGACTCATGTTTTCTGGGACTTTAAAAAGGGAAGAAAGAAAGGGAAAACTTGAATGTGAATGTTGTGTGTGAGATGGTATGGTTTTGGGTGTGTGTGTATATATATAGTGACAGAGGAGGGAAATGGCAAGAAAGTAGAGAAGGGTATGGGGGACGCGTGAGCAACAACCGGAGGAGCCAAGGAACAAAGCTGTTGCCAGCTATGTAAGGTGGTGAGGCTTTTGCTTGGATATTGGGGTTTGGTCTTCTTATTTTCTGGCTTTTTCTGCTTTTTCTTTCTCCCTAGGAATCATTCATTAGGTTCTACTATACAATCGCATCATCCTACTTTAATTGCATTTCATACTACATACTCATCATATCTTACTTTTTTCAAATTAAATTGAATTTGATAACATGTTGCCATTAATTATTTAGTACATGGTTATATAATTTAAGAAAAAGAAGAAGATAATAGCACATATTTTTAGTAAAAGGTCTCCAACATATGATTTAACGAAGATTAATATGGAACATAAATAATAATATTCAGTATAAATCTTGCTGATAGGGAAAGATAAATGTGTAACATATGAACACTAATTTGGTGTCCTAAATTACAAGGCAAGTTAGGCCATTTAGGGTTATGATTACTGTAGAAATAGAAAAGATGTGGACGACAACACTATATAATGGGTATGTAGGAACAAAGGACCACTCAATTCTTCTATCTTTCCATTTGCCCACTTAGAATTTGGCACATCCTAATCCTACTCATTTTCTTAAACCTTTGTCGTCCTTCACAAATATGAAAAGCAGTTAACTCTTTCTTTTTTTCAAATAAAAATAATTCAAATCTTAATTGATCTTTATTTATATATTTACTACCACCAGATCCCTTTCTTTCCTTCTTTCTTTCCTTCCTGTCATTTTCAAATGGACATCATCAGTTTGCTTTTATTTTCCACTTTGGGGTTGTACAAGGGAGTTCATCACAGGACCACTTGGGTTTCCTACGTAACATGCCATTGCATACTTACTTCTATGCTTCAAATTTGTTTTATAAGTACGTTTTATAACATTTTACATCAGTTCGACTTTATGCTTTCTCACTTTTTCTTTATATATAGTAAGCTTGGTTTTCACAATCGATGCCTTCCTTTCTTGTCATTTAAAAGCATATAATTCAGCTTCTTTAGATGATTTCTAGAGTTTTAACTTCATTACTTAAGCCACAAAACTCACACATCTGTGAATAAAACTGAATCTGAGGGTAGTGTCCAAATGACTCCCACTAAACAAAAGGAACAGAGATTTACTTCCCTGATGACTTAGCTGCGTTGTACTATCTCTTTAATCGTGTTTAACACAACTATTTGTATCGGCGTTGATTTGTTGTTTTAAACTTGGCATGTCAACTTGCTAGTTTCGTTGCAGGTCATTATTAGCTTGGGAAACATACCAACGACTTTTTCTTATAAGCGTTAATAAATGAAATATTGACCGGCTTACGATTTATGTAGATCCTAAGATCCTTATAAACGAACCAATCAACAAAAATCTAACATCAAATTTCACAGCTGGTTTTAATATGAATCATATTGTAATTGAGAAACATTAAATTATTGTCTTTTGTCCATGTAGAACATGTATGTTTTTTAGCAACGAAAGTAATTAGTTATTTTACATAATTTGAAGGTGAGCTTTTGTATTCATAAAATCATAGGATCAAATCACATAACTGTTGGTTTATGTCCTTGCAGTCAATTTTGGTTGTACTTTTAATTGTATAAAATTTATTTTATTCAATAAAAGACATTCTTTATCTTTATGTATTTTTAATCTCCTTTATAAAGATACAAAAGAAAAATTGTGTATATTATGACTTTCTTTAGATTCTTGCAAATTGAGGAGTTTTGTGTACTAGACATGTTGATTTTTGACTTTTTTTATTTTACATAACTTAATAAAAGAATTAATAAAAACAAAACTAGATTAAAAAAACAAGATTCATCCATAAGAACCAATTAAGGATTATTTTATAATTTATCATCACCATGTCTACTTATTTTTGTTTGAATTGTATTTTTAGATGCTTATTATATATCCTTTTGAGAGTTTTATTTTTTATTTTTGCATAAAATGTTTATTATTTGTTAAAGATTTTTACATCATTATGATTTGTAAGACTTTTTAAAAAATTACTTTTTAATGAATACATTTTTATCCTATCTTTTAAAGTTTAGATGAAAGTATCACTTTTGAAAACATGCCATTCATAGTCGTTCAGAAAACAAGCTTGTGAATTAAAATAAACTGCGGAAATATTATACTCATGTTTTTTTTTTTTGTTGACATTGATGGTGCATACTTTTATCGCTTAATCAAGAAGTTTTGATTTTGATTCCTATTTTTGAGAATACAGCAAATTTTGGGCCAACTCTGACCCTCCGATAAGGGATGCATCACGTAGCAAAGAAAAATTAGTTACCGGTTTCAACCCAATAGTTACATCTTGAGGGGGAAAAAAAGTTGTACTCATGTTACTGATTAGAATCTGTTAAACCAGAAAGTTAAATCCTTCCCATCCCACAGATAATTCACTTGAGCAAACTGACAAAGCAATATTTCCTGACAGCTGTAATAATGATTTATGCATGTATGGTTAATTCACTTTTCTTAATCACAAGCCGGCTTTCTTGGGATTTTTACTGGGAAATAAATAATAATGGCACTTGCCTCTTAATTTTGTGTCAAAGTCCTAAAAGGCCATCACATTTGAAGTCATTTACCAGATTAAGATTTAAGTTTCAGATAATTTACTTAATACCCATTTTTGTTTGAAAACAATTGCAACTTTTAACCAAGTACTTTGGAAAGTGGTAGATACAAACTAATTCAAGTATAATTTATTATGAATTTTATAAGAAACTGTATTTTTATTTAACAAATAAGTAAATATTATTATTCAAATTTAATGTGATTTGATATGTTAAGACATTATATTTTATATAATTTTAAAAAGACAATAGATCTATGAGTTGAGTTTAAATTTTAAATGTTATAATGAATTGAATTTAAGTTTGAAATTAAACTTACATAATTTAAATTTTTAAATTATGTTTTAATTAAATCTAATCTAATCTAATCTAATTCAATCATCTTATCGTAATATTATGATGTTTTTGTGATGTTTTCCATCAAAAAAATATTATGATGTTTTTCCTTATAAAAGCTTTATTGTTAGACGCAACTGTTTCGTATTAACCTTAATTTGATTCTAACTTTCTTGTGTATGATCTGTGAGCATTGCAACCAATATTGATTAAAATGATTACACTCCAATCATAATTATCATATGCTATGTGAAATTAAAGTCTCTTTAGTCATTGTCAATAAAGTAATGACTTAAAATTAAGTGATATAATCAATTTAAGTAACAACATAGGCTAAAATTCAATGTTGATCTTAGTTTTCAAAAAACTTAAGAGATCAAAGTCTGTCATGCTTGAGGGTGAAGAAAATGGATGGATAAATGCTCATAAAATAATAAGTTAGAAATAGAGTAATAACAACACGAGATCTTGATAGTTAAAATTTTCCCTTTTTGTAGTAATATACTCCAATGCCCTTTTTCCACAGCCTAATTAATTAGTTGTGCATCCTATACAAAACATACCAAACGAATAAAAAAGCTGGCGTCCACTATCTTTCTGTCACGAGTTAAACATGTTGAACGAATAATCTGATTGTCTTTTTAAAAAGAGGTTTAGACTCCAATTGTGTTCAATTAACAAAGTTGAACCAATACTATTCCAAGAATGGAGCTACTCAACCACTTGCTAGTTGTTTAGGCTCCTTTGTGCCCTTACCAAATGCCAACGGACAATTCCCTCTCTTTTGGCCATTCCAAGTCCAGCGTATCATTGGACCTGTGGCAACAGAAATATAATCATCAAATCATGCATGGTTTACGGCACTTCATCATTTATAATCACTTGGTAGGACTACGAGAAGGGCCATGGAAGGTGAAGCAGAGGTTTGCATGGAAAGAAATTGCGCGTTTGGTAAGCGTATATGTGTAGGATTTGGGAAACCACCGTATACGAGTTCATTAGAAAGTATGACTTTTAATTAAAGAGGGATTGGCCTTATAATCAATACAGAATATTATCACACCTTACTGTGCATTTAATTAGTACAATCTTTATTTGTGAGGCCATTAAAAAGTATAAATATTCAAATTTTAGAAAGCATTGAAATTATATCTAATAAAAAATATTGTCAGCTGATTATTAGAAGGCCTATTTACTAATCTAGCTAGGAAAGGTAGTAATTAATATAAAATCTTCCTCTGAGTGATTAAAATCCTCTAATATTTTAATTCACCTTTAATGTGATTGATACTTCTCAGAGAACAAATTCATTCAAGTCTCACATTAATTTGATACTCATGAAATAAGATTAACAAAGATGGCTTATGTATGGAAAGAGTTACTGTCTGTCTTAACTCGTTGATGTCAATAAATCATTTATCACTGATTATAGCATAGCTCAAAACAAGGCACAGGTTTTCCAGTAGAGGTGATTTGAAGGCAACCTAACAATCGCGGCGCATTAACCATATAATGACCCGGAGATTCCTTTTCAATCGGACCGTGAGCAACAGGCGCCTGATTTGTATATATATATGGTCATATCACTTTGAGTATTTAGGCAATAAAGCCAAAGCCAGACATCGTCAATCCTCTCTTCGAGGACATCACATCCTTGGAATTTTGTATTTGACCACATCCTCTTTACTTTTGTTATCAGTCAATAATTATCAAGGAAATTAACATGACATTAATAATTATATAAGACACGAACGTTCTGTTTAAACAAATAATTTTAAGAGTAATGAGGTAACTTGTCGATTTCAAGTTAAAAGGTTTATTGTGACTCCTAATTGAAAGAGCATTTGGGGACTCATGCTTATATCCTAATTACGCTTGCCTTTTGTTTCCTTTCTTCTCTTGGTATAGTGACAGATTTTAGATTTTACCAAATGTTATATAAAATAATATAAAAGTATGCTATTTTTTAAACATGTTTTTATTTTAAATTTTAGGTCATGTAAATTTAAATATTTATAATGTATACGAACTAGGCAAGATTTAGAAAAATGAGATGACCAATCCTATATTGTATACTATATTTTACCAACAAAGAAAATCAAAAAGAATTTGAAACTCATTATCGATAATAAATAGAAACAAATGAGTATATAGCATCCAAGTTATGATTTTTATTTCCGTGTTAAATTTTTTAATTTTTCTTTATTTTAAAAATAAAAATAAAATGTCATCATTATTTAAGTTTTTGATAAAGGAAACAATGCAATCATGTCAAGTTACCTTGTTGAATTATTGAAGGGACCACTAGAATATGATCAAACATACATTAGCTTCTGTCCTCTAGTAAACTTAGACAATTTGTAGCCAATCAACTAAACCTCATTTCACTTGTTCGAATAAAAAATATCTTAGTAGCTTTAGCCAGTGCTAAAGTGGATAACGATCCTCCAGCAATGACTCTATTTACTCGCACTAAACATCAAATATTCAAATCGAAGTAAGTATGGAATTAATCATTGGATATACACAACAATTAAAAATTACGAATGTTGAATAAATTAATTTAGTTTAATTTTAAAGCATATTATATACTTTGAACCGGAGCATGAAGCACGATCATGGATGAGAAGCAGCATACAGTTACAGGAACAGGATAAAAGAGAATTATTGGTGTGCATTATTGATGACCAATGTGCAGAATTGGCAGTACAAATGCCTGACGGTGGACTTATCAATAAGGCTCAGAGTTTTTCTTGAATAGGTTAGGGGGCTGGGATAGCTACAAAAACCTGTCGCCACACTAGTATCAATGCTAAATTAACCCGTCACCTTGTATATGGATGCTACCAGAAAATGTTTTTTATAATGCTGGCATAAATTTAATTCTCGAGTCAGGATGTAAGGAGTCAAGTCTTTAATCAGTCTTGAAGAAAAATACTAAAAGAGGTCTCATCAAACATATAAAGTTATTCAATCTAATCCTTGTACAATATTGTTGTTACTCAACTACCAAGAAAAAAAAAGAGAGTTAAAGTTTTTGAATTTAGATATCAACTAAAAAAGTTTCTTACTCTATTTATTTTTTTAGAATACTTAGTAAAGATCGGTTACTTCTTTATTGTTGCACCTCATAGTATGAGACTCCCATTGTGAGATCCTTTTGAAAGAAACCTTTGAAGAATTTATTTTTTCGGAAGAATATTTTATTAAATGGTGGTTGGGTTGGTCATACTGGGCCCAAACTCAGTATTAATGATGCATGGGCCGATCGGTCCACTCCCCAAAGATTAGCCTCATGACTACACCAAATCCAGGCCCAAGCAACGATTTCTCCAACCCATTAGGAGGAGAAAGTCTCCCATGCAAACACGTAAGGAGCTAAACTTAGTAGCTGCTTCATATATAAGGTACGATT
>JANTPM010000005.1:10418153-10435404 GCA_025434745.1 Erythroxylum divaricatum
GAAGTTTCGGATGATATAGGTTTTGAGAAAAATGTTGATTTTGATTTGGGTATTTGAAGAATAATTGATTTTTGATGAAGTTAAGGTTAGAAATGAGTGGTGTTTAGTATAGGAAGTTGTTTTGGAGTGTTTAGAATGGAATTGGAGGAATTTCAAATCTGCAGATCTGGAAATTCTAGGTTTTAGACACCATTTTGGGTTTGCACGTCGCGACGTGTGATGAACACGCCTCGGCGAGCAACTCCCCAGTTTGCGCGTCGCGACGAGGAGGTACGTGGGCCGCGGCGAGCAAACATCATCTGCACGTCTCCTCGAGCAACAACGCACGTCGCGACGAGCGTAAGTGCATACGCCGTTGGGAGAATTCCGCGTACGTCACGGCGAAGGTGAGGCGACTCCTCGCGACATTTCCGAAGATGAATTGGTTTGTGGTATTGAATGATTTTTGAGGTTTTAATTCTTAATGAATTGGTTATTGATTGATTGTGATTTAGAGACTAAGAATTTTGAATTTAGAAGGATGAAATTTCGGAATCTAATTTGACGGTTCTCGAAATCGGATGGCGATTGAATAGTGAATTTGATTTTTATTTAAAGATAATTCCTATGGTTTGGGATTTGACTTTAGAGAGTTCAGAATTTAGCCAATTGAATTATGGTATTAGGAACTGCTATGAATTTGAGTGATAAAGATCGAATTGGGAAGATTCGGGAATAGGATCGGGAATGTCATGTATTGTACTCAACGCATTCGTCACATATGCATTATTGAATATTAAAAATTTAGCAATTGATAATATTGGTATATTATGATTGTTTTAAAGGCTCAAGTGGAGCGTCGATCCTCTGACGTAGCTGAGACTTCCCGGCAGTAGCTCAGAAGTTCAGAGGTGAGTAACCTAGTTGGTTTCTCAACCTTGATGTGATTTATATTATGCACTTATGCCATGTGAAGATACAAGGATGATTATGTGTGATTGCTTTTGATTGATTTCGGACCATAGGTGTCCGAAATATCTGGAATGTGATATAGAAGTGTTATTTGTGTATTAATAGAAATTAATTGGTTTTAAATGCGGAATTGGACGTAGGGTGTTTTATCGTGACACAATTATTGATAACTGAACATGTGCATTCATGCATAAAGGCATGATCAGATAATGGCAGTTGTGACCGGTGTAGCCACCGTATTTTCAGAGCTTTAAGCTCAACGCATTAGGGCCTCGAGCCCAACGATTTCAGAGCCACAGGCTCAACGTATTAGGGCTTCAAGCCCAATGTTATTCAGAGCCAATGGCTCAACGTAAATGAGCTCAGGCGCACGGTCACAACAACGTAATAAAATGAAAAGTGTCACATTTGCATTCTGTATATGACTGATAAAATGTGAATTGTATGAAAGGCGAAACGCCTTATAAATGTGAAATTGAATGTATATGATTTTCTGATTGTGCTATATATGATAGAATGTGAACTATTTGTATATGCATGAGTTGGGTGAACCATCGATGATGGTTTCTCGCTGAGTTCGCAAACTCACCCAACATTGCAATTATTTTTCAGGACAGAGATAGTTGACTCCTAGCTCCAGAGTTTGACTTTTCCTGCTGTGTGAGCGTTGGCAAGCGAAGTTATGGCACACAGGTCGGTCAGCTAGGATCGATTTTGGGGATGACCTAGTTTAGGTTTTTATCTTAGTTCCTTTTTGGAGATATATGTATAGACTGTGGAAACTGATTTCTTGTAAATGCTGTTTTAAGATTATGAAATGAAAATCTTTAGTTTTAAAATTTAGTGAAATTTGATATTACAGTTTTATTATATTTATGCCATGTAGATTATAGAAATGATCGTTCGTAGTGCACCCTCATCGTAGGTTATGTATCAGAATGACCTACGGGCGTCCTGGTGCGTACCCTACGGTAAGGGGGCGCTACACTTTCTGATACATAGGATCCTCATAACGAGGCAAATGTTGATCATACTTCTCATTCTGTATGACTGTGGCTAGGTTATTCAAGAATTAAGCTTTCAGGAAAGAGAGAGCTTAGAAAGAAGCCATATAATACAAATCACACAATATTTTTTGTTGATTTTCCTCCTTTGCTTGAGGGTTCTTCGTTTGAAGAATTTGAAAAATCAACATCGTTTCCTTCACCTGAAGGGTTTATAATTTCCTTTATGAGAAATGTAGGATTTGTGAGACCTTTTATAGGAGGACTTTCTATGATGACGCTTCTTTTTCATATGACATTCACAATCCTTTTTCTCCTTACACTTGATCTTCAAATAAGGCTTTCTGTAAGCTTTTTCAATAGAGGACCACCTTTAATCATGTTTTTGAAAAACATTTGTTGATCACACAGCTTGTCAAGTGATGTTAAGGCGAGTTGATTTCTCCAAGAGATATATCCCTTATATCTTTTCATAATGTTGCAATGGGCCTTTATAGTTCAGGTTGTAACTCTTCGGGGATAGAAAAAATGAATGTATAACAAAGACTGACATCATTGAAACCATTTAAAAGATAATATCATTCTATCACTTGTTGAAAATATTTTTGTAGGTCTTGTCTATCTAGAGAACACCACTTCATTTTAAAAGATTCCTTCCTGATTTATTTGTCAATGAGCTGAAAATCACCAATAGATCATTTATGAATCATTCCAAAAAGTATTCAAGCATATTTTACATATATGTGCCGGATTCTACGATAATCATCTAAACTTTGTCACCATTCTTGCAAAGTATTAGTAAAATGAGAAGTGAACTCAGACAAAATATCCCTTAATGGATTATTTGGTCAAGTCATCTATTAATCAATCTATGCTCTCAATTCATAGAGACGTTCTATCCATTTTTTGGTGAAATATTGTCAAAGGTAAACCAGGGTCCTAATGTAGGTCTTGTTGGTGTTACTTGTGCTGGTGGTAGTGAGGTTTGGAATGGCTTAGTTCCTGTTGATTTAGCTATACTGATATCTGGTTCAACTTCAATTGGTTCAGGCATAGTCATCATGATCTGAGCTAGATCA
Source organism: Erythroxylum divaricatum (assembly GCA_025434745.1). Lineage (NCBI taxonomy): Eukaryota > Viridiplantae > Streptophyta > Magnoliopsida > Malpighiales > Erythroxylaceae > Erythroxylum > Erythroxylum divaricatum. Next base: position 10,421,188 of record JANTPM010000005.1, read on the forward strand.
AACAAATCAACAAATTGTTCAAAGTTGTCTGAAGATGGTGTAGATATTTTAGAAGATTGCTCAGGCAAGAGTTACTATGAACTCTGATTAAGGAGCTTTGTCTTTCCCAGTGGTTGGAGAAGGGTGAGTTTTTACTGGAGAACAAGGTGGAATTTTGATTTGCAAGGGTTTTGTCTATGGATCGGTTTGTTTAATATATAAAGGTGATGGATCAGAAGTCTTTACATGTTTGGGCTTCGGGGATCTAATTGAATTGGGTTTAGCGACTGTAGGATGGATATGCTGTTTGATCAAGGAATAATTCATTTTGAATACTTTTTTATAATCAAGGAATGACTAGAAAAGTTGTGCGATAAGCTCCATAAAATAGTCTTAGACTATTTTGTCTGCATACCAGCTTCTATTCTTTTGAGTATCTCCTTCACTTTTTGGATTTATTATTCTTTATTTGCGAAATCGGGTCCAAAATATTTAGTGTCAATGTATCTTCTATAATCAACATCAAGTTGGGTCATCTAATCTTTTAAATAGGTCTATAATTTGTGGACCAAAAAAAAGACTGTTTCAACTTGGTTTTAAGTAATATGAGTTTATTGAAAGCCCATCAATTTTGAAATCAATTCTTTTACTAACTATGCTTTAGGCAAATACATTGTCAGTCTGCTAATTGAGCACTTTATCGACAATATTTAACAAAATGGTTCCTTAAGAAGTAATTCCTGTAGCATGGATATAAGATTAGAGATAACCTTATTATGTTCATCAGTAAGTCTCTCCAGTGGGGGAAATTCCTTCTCATATGGTTTTACCATCATACAAAAAATTGGGGTTATAGTGGCAACTTGAATAGAAGGAATAAGTGGCGGTGGTTTGCCAGGAATGGGATCTATAAGGAACAAGTGTTCTTTGTTAATAGTTTTGAGTAATTCTTGAAGAGTCTTTGGTTTGGTTTTTGGATTTTTAATCCCAATCCATGGTCTGGAATCAGGATTATGATCATCATTTTGATGGGGGGAATTGTTAGGTAGGTTGATAGTAATGGATTTCTTTAGGTTGTTGTCTTCCTGATGTATTCTTCTTCTTCTTTCTTTGAATGTAGAGCTCATCATCGCTGTCATATTCATAATTCAGGCATATTCCACAGTCAGGTTCGCACATAGATGGATCTAAATCTTAGAAAAATGTCCACGATGATGGCTGATGTATATAGGTTCTCCATTTGGTGTGAAGTAATGGATTAGAGGTCCATCTTTGTCTTCTTTATCAGAGAATGTCGATTGAAGCATCAAAATAGGGCTAGATGTGATGGACGAACCTGGCTGATCATCATTGGGCCTGGCGTAGATGGATTTTACTGATCCATCTCGTAAGGTCTTGTGAATAAGAGGAGTTGTTGTATGGAAGGAATGCCTATGATGAGCATGGAACACGTTTTGGTAGTTCATGAACCATTTATTCGGCATTAACTTCTTAAGTTTCATTAGTGGTAGTTGGTTCGAAATTTGTATAATGGTGGTCTGATTATGAGCTCTGTCTACTGCCATGTATAAAGCAACTGAAGTGGAATTTAGGAAGTTCAGATCCTCTATATGATTCTACAAAGGGTAGATCATTTGGTAGTGAAGAGTGGTCATAATGGTTATAGGATCTTGTTATGCTCTAGTGATCTGGGTTTGGACTTGGAATATCTCAGATAAGGTGAGATTATCTGACTTGATATTGAAATTAGGGGCAATCATAAGGATGATACTTCCGTTATTGAGAGTGGTCAACAAAGTACCAATTAATTAATTTTGGTATATAGCATAAGCAGTGTCAAGAAGAAAGAATCGGGCTGTAGTTGGAATTCCTTTTCTTCCGTAGAGAGTAAGAACAAGGCGAATAACTTCAACATAAAAGTGTGTATTATTATGTTCTCTCCAAAGAGAGATGAGTTCCTTTGGAATTTCTAAGTTTACATATTGTTTTGTTGTGGTAGCTTTTAAACCACACTACTCTAAACGAAAACTTTGGATGATTTCATTGACCTTTGGGCGATGTGTAGAGAGAATAGTTCTTATATTTCTTATCTAAGAACAATCACGGAGTGTATAATGTAAGGATTGAGCAAAGGTAAAGAAGTATAAGAAATACGACTTTCTGCATAAAAATGAGTAATTTCTACGAAGTTCTCAATTTTATTTGAAAGAGTACGTTTAACATGAGAAGAGAGATTGATGATAAAAAAAGGTTGAAGAAAGATAAACATGATCACTAAGTAAAGGGTCACTCATAATTGAAGAAAACCCTTCCTTTCATTCGGAATAATTTAATCACAGTCAATAACACTCATGACTGATACCACATGAACTATTTGAGGATACACGAAAATAACATCACTAAGATACGTGATATTGCTGGAGGACATGAATTGAGAAAGACTATTCTCGCTGTATATTTTCCTTTAAATTAATATTGGTTTGTTAAATTAGATAATAAGTAATGGTAAATATTATAGTTATTGTAGAATTAGTATTTGCATTAACTAAAATATACTATAAGAAAAATAAATATACTTAGCTAGTTGATCTTTAGTATTGTTTTGATTGGATACACATTACGCACCCTTCATCCACTTCGTCCTTGCAATATTCTTCTTTTTCTTGTCGCATCTTTATCACTTGCTCTCCTGTACTTGAGGTTTGGTCCTGCACATAGATAAGATTTGTTCAAGAATCTTATCCACTGCACCCCTCAGCTAAGCGGAGGCAAAGGTAGACATGAGGTAAGGGAAAGGTTTTAATTATCTAGAAAATGACTTAAGCGTCGAAGTATTAACACTGGAACTATCTTCCGCATTATTTTCATGAGTTAGTCTAGCCAATACGCATTTAAGTCGTCCTAAAAGACACAAGGCACATGCCTGCAACTAATATGTGCAAAATTTGGAATTGGAAAGCTAAGAACAGTCACATATTGGAGTTCATGAAATAGTTTATCAAGAGGAGGATGTTGTGCTTAGGAGACACAGCCGGATTTTACTGAGACTCCGTTTAATGTCACTGTTTGGGACGATGGTGTTGTTTAGGGGATAATGCGCTTAGGGTACTAAGCATTGTAATTCATTATGAAGGTTGATCCCAGTGCATCGGGAACTTGCTCATCTTTCTCTCGGGGCCATTGCAAGCACTTGCGATTCACAAACCCAGCCCAAAAAGGAACGAGCCCAGTTCTCTTCTTCACAGCTAAAACCTCCCTTCACAGCTAAAACCTCTGTGTTAGTCGTTCACTCTCAACTCATCCCCAAACGTTTCCGGAGAAAATGGATGATATTTTCCCAGCTTCCAAACAACGCCCAAAACTCGATCTCCACCAAGCTTTCACCATCCTCCAAAACCACTGCGCTGGCTTCCTTCAAAACCTACCCCAATTCAACCCCAACCCATCTTCACTCCAAACCCATCTTCACGCATCTTTCTGCAGCACAAAACAGCTAATAGACGCCACCCTCTCTCGCTTCAACCCCCACAACATTCCGTCGTTCTCCACGAACTCACCGCTCTGGGCTCGAATTCCTCTCGACCCTAAGAACCATTTAGGGACTACTACTCGCCGAGCCGGTGGTGCAATGTCGAACGAAGCCATTGAAGAGAGACTAGCAGGCGTGCCCGTCTACGCTTTGAGCAACCCTAATGAAGAATTCGTTTTGATTTCTGGTGCTTCTAGTGGGAAGTCTGTTGGATTAATTTGTTTTAAGAAAGAGGACGCGGAGGCCCTTCTTGAGCAAATGAAGAGTATGGACCCTGCTATGAGAAAAGCCGGTTCTAAGGTTGTTGCTATTGCTTTAAACAAGGTTGGTTCTTTGGCTTCTTTGTTATATGGGTTTCTGCATTTATATTTAAAGATTGAATTTTGTTTTAATTGGTGAGTTTTTTTTTTTCTTTTGTAGGTTTTTCAGCTGAAGGTTAATGGGGTGGCTTTTAGGTTGATACCTGATTCTTCACAGATTAGAAATGCGCTGAGGGTAAGTTTGTCCTATACTTCTTTTGTTTGTCAAACTTAGGCTAAGTTTGCTTGAATTTGAATTTTCCCCATTTAACTAAAGCTTGATATTACTTGAATCACGTGTAACCTTAAAATAGCATCGAATCTAGTGTGGTCAAGGCAAATGCATATCTTGAATTGGAAGTGAGTGTGTCAAACTCAAGAAATTCAATCTTTGATGGTGTTTTTGAGACTATTAGCATTGTTTTAGTTAACTCTTTGTTATCATCCATATAGTTTATCTTATTAATTAATTAAGTGCCTGCCTGCGTGCTCTTCCAGAATTTATTAAATTGTTCTTTTGTTCATTGTAGGAGAGGGAGAAGGCTGGTTCCAATGATGATGGCTTCACTGGGGTGCCAGTTTTCCAGGTTTTCCCTTTTCTACATTACCAACCAATTTGATAGCTTAGAAGTATTATGTTCAAGTTACGATGAACAGAAGGAACAAAATTATGCATTAAGGATTGTGTGACTAAATGCAAACTTGTAGTGGAATTGAGTCTTGGTATCTTGCATCTATAAAATATTTCCCTGAATTTGTCTAATAAAACAGAATTGGAGTTTATGAATATATGTCAACTGGAGAGCATAAATTTGTGAAAATTTGAGCTCATAAAATTAAAAAATTATTATCCTGTCACCTCAGTCCCATTGTGTTAATTGAATGTGTTAAGAAATGATTATGATTACTTTTATTGTGACAAACTGTATGCTTTATTTGTTACATACCATTACCACAAAGAATTAATGGATTGAAATTGATTCAGCATTGGATCTATAGAATCATCAACACAGGAAGATGATATCTTAATGTGTTACGAAGCCATGTACATCCATACTGTTACATGAAATTTGCATTATGCATTAGTCCAACTAGGTACATTTTAATTATTTTGTACTTGTTAGATCCATGCATGGGGCCTCCTGTAGTTTGCAAATCTCAATTTTTCTCTTTTAATTTCACTGCATCGATATAGGTGCAGTTACCTGGTCTTGCAATGTTCCAACCCTTTCTGCAGGGAATTTTGGGGCTCATTGTTTGGTTTATTATTGTCATTTTGCATTTTCCACTTTTTCTGTTATGAAGAGTTTCACTTTATTGGAGATTCTATTGGTCAATGCTTAGGTAGCCTTTGATGCAGGTACAATGAGCTAGCTGAATCTATCCAGATAATTGGAAGTTAGGGATTTCTTTTTTGATATTTTTACTTTGTTACTCATTCGGAACTTTTTGCATGAAGAACTAATTCAAACTTTGGAACTTTTGCATTTCAGTCTAGGAGTTTGGTGTTGAGAAGCCAAAAGAAGAGCTATCGTCCGGTATTCTTCAGAAAGGTTAGCTGTGGAAAAAGAAGGTTTACTTTAGTCATTTAAGGGAGAATAGAAATGGGGTGAGGGTTGGGGAGCAGGTGGAACATAAAGATTGGGGCATTCGGTAATGAAGTCACTGATTATACTGTAAGCACTAAACTTCTAATATTCCTGTGGTTCTTACAGGAGGATTTAGAAAATTCTCTACAACGAGCTTCCTACCAACAGAAGAAATTAAATCCTGCTTTCAGGCAGGGGGATATTCAGGTATCACATATTGTTGGTGCCTCTCCATTTTCAGAGTTCATGTTCCTAACATATGTACGTTTTTTTTTTTGGGTAGGTTGCTGTCTTTGAAGAAATAATCAAGGGCATGAAGGTAAGCAGAGCCTGGAACATTTCCCTGTATTTTGCAAGGGATGGACCAGACAATTATTATCTTGTGGAGTTGTTTTTATATCCAAATGTACTTATCTAATCATTTCTTCTCTTATAAAGCTAAAATCCCTGAAGCACAAATTTTTGCAGGAAAGTTCTACATCGACCTGGGATGACGTTGTCTTTATTCCTCCTGGATTTGATGTTTCAACTGATTCTTCCATGCTATAGCTAGCTGAAAATGAGTAGCTGACGTCTTTATGATGTTCCAATTTATCATCCTTTCTACAAGGGCTGCAAAAGTGAGTTATTAGTGGCAATGCTGACGACCATGTGTTATTGTATACATATGTTTTGCCAATAATGAAAGTGTAGATAAATTCGCATGTTTGTATTGAAATTGTTGGTAAGTATAGATAAATGGGCATGTTAGTCATCAGGTACTTTCAGTAAGTCGGTTAGTCTCTAGTTAATGCAAGTTGTGAGAATTTTTTAGTTAATGCTTCCCTTAAGAGTTCATGGGTTTGTTTTAGCTTTTAAGTTCGTCTGGACGAGTATGTATTGAAGCTAATTTGGTCATAACATCATTTTGTATCCTTTGTGAGTTGTGACATACTTGGCCTTACCATTTGATGTAGCATTTATATAATGTAATATCAATCTTAAATAGCCGAGTATGATGCATTTCGTCTGAGAGCAAATATTCTGGTTTGCTTTTGGTTGACTTGTAAACGAAAAGTAATGGATTAGAACAATGGGGAACAATACAGCTTGCAATTTTCAGAATGCTGGCGCGATTAGTAATGGAAAAGTCGCTGGAGATTTGAGATTATCTCAAGTTTTATTTATAAACTCTAAGCTACTGCTTTAGCCTAATTAAATCATTCATTCAAAATTAGTTTTAAATAAGGAACCAATTATGGATACTAAAAATATTGGTATTATCATTATTAACCAAGCTCTAACTTCATTTAAATCACCCAACCTTAATAGTTTACCATGGGATTGATTGATACAAACTTTAAAGATCTATGATTAAGTTACCCCAAAAGTAGATGAGGATAATTATGGTGGTGTACTGAGAGCATAATTACACAAGATAGATATAAAAAATCATACAACCACATTTCTTTAACTTTGTTTATTGATCTTCCATCAGTCAATAAAATCTAGGATAGTGCGACGTAAACTTTCTATGATGGGGCTAATAAATCTTAATATTGTAAATTATGCTTTAAAGCCACGAGGAAAAAGCAGAATGGACGTCTAATCAACATTTATTGTACCACAATGTAATGGTAAGAAATTGATAATTGACACCTATGTTAGAAAGATAAGATGTATGACTATTTGCAAGACTTGACAAAATGTTCGATTATATTTGAAGTTATATCCTCCTAATGAAACTTGTCCCAAGTATTGAAGAATACTTCAATATTGTTTAATGAGAGTATCAATTTCAAGTTTCTATGCTCAGAAAAAGGAATATCGGTGAAAATTTATCCATGACAATGTTCTCCAAAACCACCTCATCTATCTCTCTCACTCCTCGAGATGATGATGAAGTAGAAAAGGATTAATTGCAATTAGTCATTGAATAGGACTTGACGTACCAAAAATACTTCTTTTGAATCTCATGACTATCCTGAATAGTTTCTAAAAGAAACAAGTGAAATAAAGCATAAATAACAAATGTATAACTCGAGCAAAGTAGCCAATACGATTGATATTATTCTTGGTGTGGTTGTTATGACAATCATACTGAAACGTGAATTATTTTTTCATCGATTATATATCCTTGAATGATCTTACTTCCTCAAGTATACTAGCATGATTTTTTTTCTGCATCTACGACTTATGATACAAGTTGGATCAATGATTTAGGTGCCATAGACTAGATGACCTACAATAGAACTCTCTTCCAATAAATGAATTCTCCTTTTAAGGATAGTGTCATGACAACCATTAGGGAGTTTACCCTACGTCATTAGAGTAAGATGCATAGCACTTACCCTTATTCTTTCACTATATGATTGCTCATTGTTCCTGTAAAATCAAATCACTTATTATTAGTCAGTTAAATTACATAATAGTTGGATTATGTTATATTGATGTTTCTCACTTTTTGTTTGATCAAAATATTCAAACTCAGGTGATCATTAGTTGTGGTATAAATAGGCGTGATTATACTTTATAGATGATCTTACTTTAGATCATGCTCATCAAGTTTAGAGTTACATTGACAATCACTTGAGGAACATCTAGTTATGGCATCATCAACTTGATCATGCCTCCACTTATTTAAAAAAATTGTATCCATCTTTATCTGATGATATTTCATAATCTTCTCTTCAGTTAGATGTTTGCATTTTGGTTAAGAATCACCACACTTCTTACCCTTTAGTTTTTAACAAAAGAGTAACCCCATTTCAATTGATCCAATTTCATGCTTGGAGACTTGTCTTACTGCTAAATCTGAAATTCATTGGTTTATTATTTTTATAGACGATTATACCATAATGAATTAGCAACATAATAATGATGTACATAACATATTTCCAATTTTATATCTCATGGTTTACACCCAAGTGCTCTCTTCGCATTAAAATAATTTGATCAAGTAATGTTGGAAAATAAATTAACTTTGAACTCTAAAATTTTTTCAAGATAATGGATTCTTTACGAAGCTACTGATGGGAGCCACTGAGTAAGAAGAAAAGAAAAGGATAATTGAAATTTTTTTATTTTTATATTTTCACTTCTTATTTCCATCTCATAACAACTGATTACAAGTTAGCTATTAATCAAATGAAACGTTCAGAACAGAATTCTAGACAACAAACTTTATAGCTGAGTAGCATTTAATAAAATAGCTATAACTTTCTTTAGAAAACCTCAAACTTGATATTTAAAACTAAAGTTAATAAGCTTCATATCCATATTTAGTTCACCTACAAAACATCAATTTTCCTTCTCAAAACTTCCCTTACATTTACCACTATTAAAGACAAGAAGTTGCATTTAATTAGTTGAAAAACTCTCAACACCTCCTGTAAACTCTTCTTCATGCACCGAGAGCAATGGCAAATTTTTTATCCACCATAATTTTAGTCACTTTCTTTTTAGCAAAATGAAGTGCATCTCGCAATATCCTTAGCCATATCACACGACATGCACCATAGTTATAGCAACATACTCCGATCATTATGTTGAGAGTGTTACAACTAATTGTTTCTTTGAATGCCATAAAATTGCATTTTTTCCAAAAAGAAATATGAACCACATAGTACTCTTTCGATCATCAATACCACTGATATAATCACTATCATAATATCCTTTTAAGTGAGCCTCATTCGAAGAATTATATAAAATGGCATAATCAAGAGTAACTTTTAAATATCAAAGATTTATAGCTCACGTGTGTTCTTTGCTTAGATTCTCCATACACTTACTCATTAATCCCACAACAAATAATATATTAGGTCTAGTACATGTCAAGTATCTTATGCTTCCTACTAGGCTTCAAAATGTGGTTGGGTGGGCTTTCCTTACTCCATCATCCTTGGAGAGTTTTTACCTCACACTCTATCGAAGTATTCATGGGAATACATTCTATCATCTTAAACTTTTTTATAATCTCTCTTACATATGATTCTTGAGAGATAAATATCCCGTCACTTTATTGTTTTAATTCCATCCCCAAATAATATGACATAAGCCCCATATCACTCATCTCAAATTGTTGTGTCATTGCCTTCTTAAAATCTTTATACGCTTATGAATTATTTCCTATAATATTGAGGTCATCCACATATATGCACATAAACAAAATATCATCTTTTTTTCTAACATAAAGTTCATATTCATGAATGCATCTTAAAAATCCATTCTCATAAAGATATTTGTCAAGGTGACTGTACCCAACTTGTGGCACTTGTTTAAGGTCATACAATACCTTCTTCAACTTTAGCACCTTATTTTATTAACCTTCATCCATAAATCCTTTCGGTTGTTCCACATATAATTCTTTGTCAAGAGCACCATTTGGAAAGGTGTATTCCTCAAACTCCACACCTTTGCTAACATTTGTACCCTTTAGATTTCTTGGCATAGCCAATAAACACCATCTTTTTGATCCTATCATCAAGTTTTGTCTTTCTTGTTTGGATATATGAATATAGCCAAAAAATCCAAAAACTCTTAAGTTCCTCACATTTGGCTTCCATTTACTCCATGTTTTTTGAAGGGTTATTGCTCCAAACTTCTCATAGGTGAACAAGTAGTGAAATAAATTAGACATGCAACTGCCTCAGGCCAAAACTCCTTAGGCATATTCTTACTCTTTTTAATCGTCCTCATCATGTTAAGAATTGTCCTATTCTTTCTCTTTACAACCTCCTTTTATTGTGTTGCTCTTGGGACCATCATAAGACGTTGAATACCATTTTCCTCACAAAGGACCTTATTCATTAGAAGTGAACCCTCCATCTCTATTGTCTCTTAGAGCTTTAATTTTGTATCCACTTTTTTCAACTAAAAGCTTGAATTTTTTAAATGTCTAAAAAAATTCACTCTTTTTCTTTAAAAAATAAACCCACGACTTCCTCATGTAATCATCAACAAAGAGCATAAAATATGAGCACTTCTTGAAAGATTATGTTTTTATAAGACTACATACATTTGCATGCACAAGTTATAAAGGCTTGGTTGCTCATGAAAGCGACGCCTTTGAAAAACTCTTTCTTGCATTTGTTTTTGAGTAGACATGCTTCGCATAATTGATTTGGGTGGTTAAATATAGGAACTCCTTTTACCATATTCTTTGCTCCTAGCATTTTAAGCCCTTTAAATTTAAGGTATTTCATGTTCCAAATCTATGAAAGATCCTTGATACAAGCTCGTAAACACTTCTCTTATACCGTTTTCACATTTAATATGAACATTCAAATCTTTGTCATAATAACTTTAGCAACAAGTGTATCATCATGATTTTAGAGTCATAAATAATTGTTCTCCATTTTCACTTTGTGCTCATTCTCTAAAAGTTGGTCGATGCTCAAAATATTGCTTTTTATTTTCGAGATGTAGTAAATATTGTGGAAAAGTTTATGATCTCCATCCTTTGTGGCCAAAATTACTAAGCCTTTTTGCTTAATCTATACCTTTGTAATGTCTCTAAAATGAACATTTAAGGTCACTTTTTTATCCAACTCCATACATTTGCTTTTGTCTCTTATCGTGTGGTTACTTATGTCGTTGTTGAGATACCACGTGACATCTTTTTCTATAGAGCCTTTTTTTTAAAAAAAATTATTACCTTCCACCTCCTTATGCTTGATAAAGTTCGTCTCCTCATTACAACTCTTAGTTTGACATTCCTAAGAATAGTGATCATTCTTCCCACGTGCATAGAATTCTACTTGGATTTTATCCTTTCTCTAATTATTATTTCTTCCTCATCCATAACCTCTTTAAGAACTCCTATTTTCACCTTCACGAAATGAATTTTGCTCACCTTTTCCTTGAACATAACCATGGCCTTTGCTATAACCTCAGCCTCTACCACGACCTTGACATCTTCTTCCTCTTTCATTTCCTTTATAATTAAAGGAAATTTTTTTTACAAAAATTGCTCCACTGGTTCTTGTTGGATCCTCTTCATTCTTTCTTCATGAGCTAACAATGATCTATTTAACTTGTCGATGGACACGGACTCTATGTCCTTTGATTCTTCAATCACCACTACCACATGATTGAATTTCATTTTAACAAAGCGAAAAATCTCCGCATAAATCTTCCATCTTTTCATCAAGTTGCTTCATTTGATTCATCAGCACCAATACTCTAATACAATAATCTGCTACGGACTCATTCTCATTCATCAAAATAAACTCAAACTCAACCCTTAGAGTTTGGAGCTATGCCTTCTTCACCCCATCAACTCCGACCACTCTTTAGAATTTCTTAGCATCCTTAGCTCTTGTCGCATTGTCTATCTGCTTGAACATGTCATCATCTAGCCTTTGATGAATAATTAAGGGTGCACTATGATCTCACTTCTTTGCTTACTCCCAAGCTTCTGGTTTAGCCATGATTGTAGTATCCATGGGATCATCATATCCCTTCTTGACAAGGTTCCATAAGCCATGAGGACCAATTATAGCCTTCATGCGTAACGCCCATCAATCATAGTTTTGTTTTAATTAGTTGTGAGTATTGGAAGGTGATATTAGTTTTAGTCGTCATTTGAACAAAGCTCTAATATCAATTTGCTAGCAGCTATAAAAGAAGAAGAAAAGAAATGAATAACTGAAAAGATTTTATTTCCATATCTTCACTGTTATATCTATCTCGTAACAACTTATTATAAGTCATTTTATAGGCTAAATATCAGCTATTAATTAAAAGAAACGTACATAATAGAACAAACTTTATAGTTGTGCTATTTAAAAATAGACTTAATAAGCTTTAAATTCATATTTAGTTCACCAACAAAAAACATCTATTTGCCTTCCTAAAATGTCCTTTACATTCACCACTGCTGAAGACAAGATGTCATGTTTAATTAATTAAAAAACTCTTAACAACTACTTGTTCATGTACTCTGCATAAAATGGTATTGTATAGTGCAAAAATAAGAATATACTTGAAACCACTAGAGTTCTTCTAATTATGATTTACTTCAAAATTATTAGGCTAGTTTCATGATAAATTTAGTTTTTCTCATAACTAATATGCCATTACGAGTTTTCTTTTTTCACACTCCTATTTATGTACTTAGTTTGTTCAGATTAAAGCCTTACTACACCTAGATCTATGTGTATTTGGATGCTTATATATTTCTTGGCTTCCATCCTCATCAAAGTAAGCACAAGTGTTACCATCTTTCAACTCACCACATGTATGTGATTGTGGATGTTACCTTCTTTTAAAAATAATATTTTTTTCGTACAAATCAATCCGCCGCTAGTCTTTAAGAAGAGCTATCAAGTGATGCCTACAACTAGATTGCTTTTCTACAACTCATCGAGCTATTTGGTTGGGGGGACTTCAAGTTTAATACCAAGATAAAATCATGAGGTAACTACACCTTAAGTACATGCCTAAGATTCAATGGATATTCATGAGATAACTACCCCTCAAAATGTTTTTCCTCCTTTATGAACTACTCCATTTTACTCTTTGCCTCCTAGATAAAACCATGAAAAACTACCTAATAGATACTCTTCGAATAAAAAAGTGAGATATGCAATCATATTGTAAATAATTATGCATAGGTTATCACCATAATACCAAGCTTTGAATGAAATTAAGAATATAAATGTACCTACAAAGGTTGAGGTAGCTCTCAGAAAACTTGAAGTAGCCAAAGACAATATGAGCTAAAATGGAAGCACCAAAATATGGTGCATGGAATATTGTATCACTCCCTAAAAAAGACAATGGATTGTAAATAAATTTTCACCCTCAAGCATAAAGCAAATACAACAATTAATCAGTATAAGGCAAGGTTAGCAAATGGATAGACACAATCCTTTGGAATTGACTATTAAAAAACATATGCTCGAGTTACAAAAATAAACACCATCTTAGTCATGTTGTCTTTAGCAACAAATTTTAATTAGCTTTTGAAACAATTTGATGTGAGAAATGCAAACTTCTATGGAAATTTGGAAGATGAAATTTATATGTATTTCCTACTTGGGTTTGATGTTCGACAGTCTAGTAAAAAAGTGTACAAATTGTAGAAAGCTTTGTATGACTTGAAACAATCACCAATGAAACAACTTAAGGGGTTCACAAATGTTGTGGAATGAATTGGAGCAACTCATATCACACTTTATTCATCAAACACAAGGCTGGTATAATTATATTGCTCAATTATTTATGTAAATGACATAAAATGAAAATGTTTTACGAATACTTGTCTTCTGAATTTGAAATAAAAGATTTAAGATGGTTAAAATACCTTTTAGAGATTAAAGAGGTAAGATTTAACAATGCTATATACATGTTATAAAAAAGTTATATTAGATGACTTTTCTAAAACTGGTGTGCTAGTATACAAAACAATAGAGATTATTGTTATTCATAATCTTTATCTTGCAATTTACACAAATCAAGTACTAACAAACATGAAAAGATATCAATGATTGATATGTTAATTTATTTGTCACATATATTTCCAAATATTGTCCAAATTATTCATGTGGTAAGTCAATTTATGCATGGTTCATAGGATATATGAACTTTTATAAGTTAGGGTTTTATTGAAATAGGTTTTAAGCTAAAGGAACATAAATGCTGTGACAGTCAACAAATTTGAAAAATATCTAATAATCTTATACAATACTCCCTCCGATTCATAATAAGAGTCGTTTTAAAAAAATACACGCTTATTAAGAAAGCTAATAAAATTATAGATGTACCCTTATTAATACTCCCATAAAATTACCTCGGTAATCAGCATCTTAAATGAAATTGTGAGAGAAATTGCCTTGAA
>JANTPM010000005.1:10440817-10456316 GCA_025434745.1 Erythroxylum divaricatum
TACCCTAAAAGTCAAACTTTCTAAATTCTTCAAATTTTCACATTTTTTTCTTTTTTTTTAATTCTTGCTATTTAACTACATTTCAATTAACTCATCCATTTTTTTCTCATAATCCATATAAATTCTCTCAAATATCAAAGCCCTCAAAATTAAACAATTCTTTTCTGCTTACATTGTCTCACCAATTTCTTTCTCATTTAATTTTATTTTAATATTTCTAATGTTCATCAAAAGTTCGGGGTCCAACAAGAGATGATGAAGATGAATGGTATTAATTACATCTCTTATACTTTTTTTATATTTTAATTCCTTTTTATTATAATTTAAATTTAATACTTTTTCTTATATTATATATTTGAAGAAGATTCAATGAGGTTGAGTGATTTATATTATATCATCTAAACTAATCTTTGTGTTTGTTATTTTGTATATAAGTATTGTCAAAGTTGCAATTAAATTTTTAAAATTTAATGATTCTTTATTTTTATATACAATGATTTAAATTATCAATTATTTTTGTATAATTTTTATAATAAATTAATGATAAAAAATCTAAATATTATTTTTGGAACTCGATCTTTTAGTGGAATTTAGAAATATGAAATGTATGAAATGAGTGTTTTTGTATATGTATTGTGTTATAGATTTGCATACTATATTGTGTTTATAAAGGGAAATTGTGTGTTCTGAGTTCAGAAGAAATTTTGTATAAATCTATGATGATTTTGACCAAGATGTCTTAATAAAAGTTATAGATGATCTTCTTAGCTTTCCGACGCCATATAGTATGCCAATTTAGGATATCGGAATGAAAAGATATGATTGTTACAAGTTAAGTGTTGTTTATGACTTATGGTTGTGACAACTTTGGGGATCGATAGGAAATTAGGGTTTTGATGAACCAAATGAGTTGAGATTTGAGAAGATTGTAAAATGAATTTGTTGTTTGGATTGTTATGAAGTGTTTAGGCATTTGAATAAGTGAATTTGTGAGGATTATAAGTATATATGGTATTAGGATAGAGGATGGAAGCATTGGAGAGGCTTGGAAGGGGTTGGGTCACGCATGTCCGTTAAAATGACATGGATGTCCATTTAACGAAGCTTCTCGGGCGAAAAGGACCCTCAGCCCAATGTATGTCTGTTAAACGGACATGGATGTCCATTTAACGGACATTCTCGGATGAAATATGGGTTTTTAGCCTGTATGTGTCCGTTAAACGGACATGCAACTTGAGGAAACGGTGCTTTTTAACCATTTTGGAGGCTAAATCTGACTTTGTGGTCTTCATAAAAGTTGTAGATCTAGAAGTATGCTTTCACATGATATAAGAACGAAAGTAATCAAACATTTGTAGTGAATGTTATGACAATCGCGCCAAGAGAGGTTTAAATTGATTTCGGGTGTAAACATGGTTTACTCTTTTAGCATAACTCCCTCGTTTGATCTCCAAATGAAGTGATTCTTAAGGCAATAGATTTCTAAGACATGAATTTAGCTCTCCATAAAATTTGGTAGCTTTTGGTTGTGATATGAAAAAGTTTGATTGTAAGAAAGTAAGAGGTCAGTTTAAAGAGCATGATTGAGGTATAAACATACTTTGGAATTTTAAGCATATCTTCAGCTATAGAGCTCCGATTGAGGTGATTCTTGCTTCTAAACAAGATAGAGGCTTAGAGCTATGATTTATGTGAAAAATTCAAGATGTGACTTTGATGTTTGAATAGTGTGCGCTCGCTCAATGTGCAATCCGACCCCGCCGTTTTGCTCCGTTTCTGCTTTCTCTCACGCGCAAAACGCCGCCATTTTGAACTTCCTTCTGATTTTGCTATTTTTCTCCCTAATCCGACCTTTGTCCAAATGTTTTGCTTATAAATTTTCTGTCCAACATCCGATTGAATTAGTTTTTGATGCGTTGGATTCCTAAGATAATTATCTACATCAGCATAGAAAATTTGTGAATTTTTGAGGTTAAATTGAGGGTGATTGATTTAATCAATGTGAGTTGGGAAATTTTCTGAACATGGTTTAGTCTTTTGCAAAATTCGGGATCTGTAGAGATCCGATTGAAGTGATTCTTGAGGAAAAATAAAACTAAGACATGGGGCTACAAATAATATGAAGGAATTAAATTTCAATTTTGCCCCTAATTTTTTCAATTTCTGAATTGAATTTTGGATTAGTGTTCAGTCTTGGATTAAGAACATCTGAAAGTATTTTGGCCATAACTTTTGTTCTAGTAATCTAAATGAGGTGATTCTTGCTTTGGATTAAACTAGAGCAATAGAGCTACAATTGTTATGAAGTACTGGAGCTTCATTTTAGTCTTTAATGCTGTCAATTGTTTGATGGAAATAAAGTGCTAGAAAATGTGTTAGCATAAGACTAATCTAAAATGTTTTGAGCATAACTTTTGATGTAGTGCTCCAAATTGGATGATTTTGGTGGTGTTATGAAATTAAGACAATGAGGAACAATTATCTAGAAGGAAGTTTTAGAAAATTCTTTCATTTAGATGATAAGAAAACTGTTCTAAAAAAAGCATGAACAAAAGTAAAATGCAGGGGCAATTTTGGAAGACCACATAATGACTTAAGGTTTTAGGCTTATGAGTGAGGGGCAATTAGGTCTTTATCCATTCATTAATGACATGGCCACCTATAAACAAGGAGGCTGTCATTTTTGGAGGAGAAAAACACGATACCTTGAGGAAAAGAAAGAAACAAAATAAGAAGAGAATGAGAGAAGCTTCGGATGGGCGATGGAGAAGGAGAAAAAGAGAAGAAGCCTAAGGTTTTCATTTTTTTTCAAGCTTCCTAGAAGGGTTTGAGAGATGATTCAAAGGAAAAAGGATAGAAGAAAGAAAAAGCTTCCTTTCAAGCTCAATAAATCCGAAAATGGTGGAGAAAGGAGGTAAGAGAAAATATTGAGTTTTGAGTTTTTCTTAAATTTTTGATTTAGAATCATGGAAAATGGTATGAGTTTGTGGATTAGGAAGTCAATTTTGGTGAATGCTTTGTTTAATTGGTTCAATTTTGGATAATTGTGAATTAGGGTTATGCCCAATTTTTGGGATTTGGAGATTTTAGAAGTTTTTGAGTTAGATAGCTTGATTATATGAGGAATTAGTGTTTCCTAAGCTCAATTTGAGTAATTATGTTATTTATGATGTTGAATTTGGGTGAATTTGGTTTAGGGAATTTTAAATTGGAGGAAAGAAGAAAAGCTTTGGAAAATTGGAGCTAGGGACAAGCTTCTAGCATTGATTCGAGGTGGGTAATATGATTATACTTTAAATTATAAGCTTTATATAAGTTTTGGAAAAATCAAAAAAGTATAAATGTTTATAGATTATTGTTTTTCAAATGATTGAATTGATTTAATCGTTAAATTCATTATTTCCGAATGATTTAAGAAATTCCTAAAATTGTTTCGGACAATTTCTATATGCAATGGATTTTTAAATGATTTGATAAATTTGAAATAATCGTTTGAATTCTTTGTGTTTATTTGATTAAAAATTTTTAATATGTATATTTGTGAGGCATTGTGGTTGAATTATTTGAAATTTTGCTACAATGTTGCATTTTTTGATTTTGATGTTATACGAATCTTAGCTGAAATTTGTGATCGACTTTATGCTTGCATATGATATGACATAATATGAGTTTCCGAAATGTGCCTTCGGGCAATCTGATTTTTAAACATGAATATGTATTATATGGGTTTAGTTAGGTCCCTTAAGTCGAGTCAGTGCACTGGTCTCATTTTTAAAGGCTTCACCCGCCTGTCTGCTAGTGGCATTGGAGCTCCAATTTCAGACTCCCATAAGTCACGACTACACTGGACCGCTATGAGGGAAAATGTAGTATGTTTCGTTCACGGCTGCACAGGACCGTTATGCGGGAATGTGCAGTACGTTCCGTTTTGAACCAACCCAAACCGTTTGACATGTTATATGTTTGATTTTTTTTTATATGTGATTGCATTCATGATTTTGAAATTGTTTTTGAATTATGAAAATTTTGAGAAAATTGAGAGAAGAGAAAGTGAGTTTTCAACCACAAAATGTTTGGAATTTGCTTATGATTGATTTGATGATTTGAAAAAAATTTGAAAATGAGTTTTTGATAAAATTCCGAATGTGAAATATTTATAAATGGAAAACTGCTTGAAAACAATTTTTGCTTATTTTTCGATTTATAAACATATTATCCACGAGCTTTGTGCTCAACCGCCCCTTTCATCCCCATCTCCAGGTTTTCGAGCGGGAGATCGGATGAAAGAATGTCAAGCATTTATTTCAGGATATATGTGAATTATAAAATTTTGTATATAATTGAGTTTGAAGTGTATGAATTCGGGATTTGGATATTGATTTGAGTTATGAAATTGTACATGATTATAACTGGTTTGGGTGTTGGATTGATTTTATGATATTGTTTAGGGAATAAAGATATGACTGTTGATTGAGCTATGGATGAGATGAATTAATGAAATTGTATAAGAACTTGTGTATGGTTATGATGGATGAGAATGATTGGGTTGTATTGGGATTGATTTATGAATTTGCATACTGTATTAAGATATGAATGGGAATTGCATTTGATTATGCATATGATTGATTGTGACTTGGATATGAATGATTTTGGTTATGGATTATGGATTGAGATTTATTGAATGTCTTAGGTATAGAATTGCGTTTGTTGTGTTGGATTCCGGACGGGGGGTCCGATGATACTGGTTATTGCTTGAGAAATATAGAAGTGTATTTTTAAACCCTTTGCAGGTTTGGGTTAGTTAAAATGCAGCCGTTATGCTGCCGAAATTTTTAAGACAAAGGAAAATAAAAATGAGATATATGATGTTATTAATAAGATGAGATTGAGAAATTGCATGTGAAGAAGCTTAATAAGATTTCAGATTCGTATAAGGTTGATATTTCCAAAAGGGGAAATTGTTTTGATTTGTATGAAAGATGAATAAAGTGAATAAGAAAGAAAGAGAGAGAAAAAAATTTATATCGGTTTTGATCGGCTTAGATTAAATGTCTTAGAGTTTTTCAACGCAAACGTTTTTCTTCGATAATTATATTCAGATGTCGGGTTCAGTTTTGTTCCGTCTTTGATTCGTTTTGCTTTCGTTCGCTTTGTTTTCTGATATGCTTATGTTTCCGCTTTCGAGTCATTCACTTCTGATTTGTGATTCGCTTCATATCCGATTTGATTTTGTCTTATGTTTCGTTTCTTTGCTTTGATTCGTTTCATATTCGTTCGTTTCCGTATTCGATTTTGATTTGCTTCCATTTTCGTTCCTTCGGTTCGTTTCGATTTGTAATTCGCCTTTCGTTTCGCAAATTTTCACTTTTATTGTCCGTTTGATTTGTTTCTGCCACTGTACTTTCGATTTTCGTTTTTGTTTTTTCTAGTTGGGTTCCGGTTTTCGGATCGGGTCCCAACAGTTGATATTCTCCACTGTACCAGATTCTGTTATGATAAGTGTCTATATCATACTGAGCACCATCTAAGAGGTGTATTCAATATTAAAAATTGAATCAAAATTAATAAAAGAAGAAATATTCCAAAATAAAAATTAGAAAAAACAAAAACACAAATACAAAAATAATCAAAAATCAAAACAGAAAATACAAAAAAACAAAGCATACAAAAATTCGAAACACAAATAAAGAAAGAAACTCAAAACAGAAAATAGAAAATAGAAAATACAAAAACTTCAATTGTTAAAATTAGGATTTATTGTGTTACCTCCAAACTTGAAAATTGAAGAAAATGACATGGATCATGTAGATTTCTAGTTGACAAACACGAAAATAGTAAATAAATAAATAAATTGAAGAACTCACCTTTGACTACCGATTAGAATAGAGAAAGAATCGATTTCTTGCTAAAGAGACGAACAAGAGAAGAATGTGCTAGTAGTAGAGAGAAAATGTCTGATGAAGAAATGAGAACAATTATTTCTTTTTTTTTTGCTATTTATACACTTTGACATGTGTGGAATATTAGTAATAATATGGGAGTATTTTTGTCCAACAACTCGCACGTTTTGTTTCAGCGACAGGCACAAGAAAGTTGTGCCACAGTTTTGAAAGGAACAAAAAATTTATATTTTTGTAAGCTGACGTTGAAACAAAAATGGACAATATCAGCAACCAAACACTATTGGGTACATAATTTTTGTGCTTTGTTATCTGTCTTCACTCGCGGAGACATCAACCAAACCCAACGTTAATTCCTTGTAGTTTCCGTCTCTTGTGCACAAAAATGTTGTAATATTTCGGTCAAATAATATCTATTAAATTATTAAGTCGAATCACGAAAACACGAGTCAAACTTGTGTATGTCTATATGGCCCCTCTATTCCTACCAAGTTATTATGATTCTAAATAGTAGTTGTGGGGTTGCCATATAATCCCATAGGAAGTATCCTGCATTATGCGTAATAAATTAACCATGCATGATTAATTTATTACGCATAAATTAACCAAAAGAGAGGGAGTTGCCCTTAGGTACTTGGTAAGGTTACAAAACATTAAGTGGTTGAGTTGTCCCATCTTGAAATATTATTGTCAATTCAACAGAATTAGAGTCGAAAGTCGAAACCTATAATGAGATCATTCTTTTAAATCTTTCAACTCATGAGAGAAACAAAGTGGATGCCAGCGTCTTTATGCGACATATATGTTTTGTAGGAATCACACTCGATTAAGGAAAAGGGCATGGGAGTAAATTCCGGAAAAGGGCATGGGAGTAAATTCCGGAAAAGGGCAAATTCCAAATTACTTTTCATGCAACTATGGACTTGTGATGAAAAGATTTAGGTGGATTCTAATTTCACATTTAGTTTGTAGAAATTGTGGTTAAGTTGCAATCATTTTCATTATTATCCGTTCCGATATGCACCGACCTCCATATTGATATAGACGAGAAAAAAGAAAAGGAAGTTGCCTCCAGCAATAACGCATTTAATTAGAGAACAAATATCATAATTAACATACCACCGCAATCTTCCACTACATATGTACTAGTGGTTCAGAATAACAAGGAATTTATAAGACCTTTCATTAGATAATTGGTCATAACTTTAAGAGAGTAGCCAGGAATTAAAATCTCATTGGTACCATGATTAAGTTGGTTATCTTACTCTTTTAATCTTGAAATTCTTAGGATTCGACATAAATTTGAGTGGCAATGCCATTTTTCCTCTACACAAATCTCAAGAAAGCATATTAGTGATTGAGAAAAGAAAATTACCTTATGCCTTATCGGCATGACCATTTATGGCTTGCTGTTAGTACGTAAAATAAATAAATAAATATTACTACAATGATATAATTAATTTTGTGAATGAGAGGATAATTTAGAAACTTTAATATCAGAAAGAATAAACAGTCAAAATAAATGAAACAGGGACAAAAATCAAAGAGAAAAAAACGGATTGGTTAGGAACTAAGAAAATAAAAGGAAATAAGTAAAATAAAAAACAAAAGAAAAAGAGATTAACATATAATTAGTAGTATTTTTGTTTAATCTAAAGTATCTATTTAAATATTAAGCAATATAAATTATGGTGGATTGATTTGATAAATTAAATTAAAATATTATCAATTCTATACAAGTTAAATTAAGTTTAAGTAATTTAATATCTAATTTAGATAATACTTCTTAAAATTAGCATAATTTTCTCTTCTAATCTATAAGATGATTCAAAATTCTATAGAAAATTTAAGAAGAACTCTAAAACTTTTATTTAGATTTTTAAGATGGTATAGGAAAAAGCTCCATCAAATAGAGATTTTTTATTTCAACCATTTTTTGATTGTTAATACGATATATAATTTTAAAGAACATGTGAGAAACACAATCAAATTTGTGTCTTAGGTCGTGTTGATTATATAAATAGCGCTATCAATGACAAACCCTGGGATACATAAGTATCATAGGTGTGTTTTTTAATTTGTTTTCAGAAAATTCAAAATATAAAGGTTTTAGAATATTTCCTAAAATTTTTATAGCTTCTTATATCATTCCAACAGATGTTTAAATATGAAAGTTATATTCAATTTAAAAAATATTATGTAAATTAGATATTGAACAAGCTAGACTTCATTTAATTTCACATGTAATTAATAATATCTTAGTTTGATCAAAAATAAAACTAGCAAATTTAAATAATGGTGGACTGATTTGTTGGATTAAACTAAAATATTATTATTGAATAAGTGGAGGTTATAGTTCATGGTTTGACGGTAACAAAATGTAAGAATTACTAATGAGTTTATTTTTTCTAAAGAGATAATGATCATATGCAAATCAAGATATATCTCATGAAGACAATAGGAAAAATGTTGGATTTTAACTCATTTAAGTGAAGAACAAAATCATGACCAAGAAAGAATAAGATACTACAAGATTATAAATGACTATGTAATGTATATTATACTTCTTACTTTATCACTTTAATATTTTAAAGGCTCATCATACATAAACATATTTTCATTTTAACTTATTACATGAGTCTTCTCAGTCATTAAGAGGAATCAGACTTTTGATTTTAAAGAAAACCCTTTTGATCCTTAAAAACATACTTTGGGGAACATTTGGAGAAGCATTTATGTTAATTTTACATCAACAAAATTAAGTTTGGGTTTAAAGATGTTAGAATCATGATTTTAGCTGGGTATATTGGTCAATATATATAAGTTAAAGTTATCAAAACTTGTGTTTGAGTGTTTGTAAGATCAGTAGTTGATATGTTAGTATGGTCAACCAATTTGTCATAATGACTGATCAATGTTCCAACAACTAATACATTTGTCGAGTAATGTGTAACATTGGTCAACTAATACACATAAATTAGTTGTTGATAATAGCTAGTTCTTGTTTCTAACAGTTAGTTTGACCTCAAATCCTATAAATACATAGTTTCATTAGTTTAAGCATGAAAAAATATTTTGAATAAATTATATACATGTTTCTAAGAGTTTCTTAAAGCATTTGGAGCATTCACTGTTGCATTTTGAAGTAAGTGAACCTCTATGTTATCAAAGTGATCAAATAAGACCTTTTGAGCTGGAATTTTTTTATGATTAAAATTATTCTTTATCTTGGAGAAATATGGTAGGAATAATTGCTTTTTACTCATGAAAAATGAGATTACTGTAAGAAATTTCATCTTTACCTATTGAAAGAAGACTAATAGAAATTTTGAGAAGTATTTTGGAGAGTAAATGTAGGTAAGAGTTATTTGTTGAACTTTTAAAAATTGGTTTACTTTTCTTCTTCTTCTTTATATTCTTTAAATTATTACTTAATTGTGTTATTAATTTATATAAATTTATTTTTCATCATATGTTATTCTTATTCAATTGATTATTAGATAAGGATAGTTGTTTAAAATTGTCAATACCTATTTCATCCCTCCTTTTGGTAATGATTGACCAAAGCACAGATAATTGACAATAACTATTTCCTATTTCTAACGGCTAGCTAATCCCTAAGCCCTATAAATATACAATTATTCATTAGTCTAGAAATGAAAAAAAAGGAAGTCTTATATACCATTTCTAATAGTTTTTCAAAGCATTTTGAGCATTCATTGTTAAATTTTCAAGCAATTGAATCTTTAAGGATATCAAAATGATTAAAAAAAAAATTTTGACATGTAAATTCTTTAGTGAGTAGAGTAGAGATACTTTTCACTTCAGAGAAAGATTATAAAAAGATTTGCTCTTTACTCAGAAGAAACAATATATTTGTGAGAAGGTTCCTTGTTGCCTTGTTGAAAGAAGAGGTTCAATAAAAATTAGAAGAAATGTCTTAGAGAGTGGACGTAGGTAGTAGTTATTTGTCGAGCAACCATAAATTGGTTTTTCTCTCTTTTTTCTTGTACTCTTTTAATTATTGTTTAAATGCGTTATTGATTAACATTAAAATATCTTTCATAATATATTTGATTCTTGCTCGACTGCATTTATTATATAATAAATAGTTGTTTAAAGTTATTAATGCTCAATTTACCGATGCCAATAAGGACCCAAAAGTGGTAATAGAGAGGATGTCTCAATTTTGCCATTTCAAATAATATTGCAGGGTAAAGATCACGATGGTATTACTTAAATTCATCATCATCCTCCTCGTTTAACCAAGAAGGATAAAATAATTGTAAATTTGAATCTTGAAATTCTTAGGACCTGGCATAAATTTGAATGGCAAATGACTTTTTTTTTTCTCACCACAAATAAGAAAACCTGTCAATGATTGAGAAAAGTGGATAGATCATGCAGACATCATAAGAACAGTTCTTATAACGTACTGTTTTGTCATGTTTTGAACTGAAGTAAAATGTTCTAAAACATACACATATAACAAATATGAAGCATAGAAATAGGTATGCAATGCCATATTACGTAGGAAACCTAAGTGGTCCCGTTATGATTTCCTTTGTACAACCCCGAAGTGAAAAATAAAAGCGACGTTGTGCATTTGAAAAAGGAAGGCAAGAAAAGAAAGAAAGAGATGTGGTGGTAATAAATATCTAAATAAAGATCAATTAAGATCTAATATTAGCCAAGGTGGACAAAAGTTTAAGAAAAATGAGTAGGATGTGCCAAATTCGAAGTGGGCAAATGGACAGATAGAAGGATTGAGTGGTCCCAATTCGCTTCCTTTATTCCTCCATGCCCCCATTATATCACATGAGATTCTTTGTTCTTGTTGTTTGTGTCGATGTTTTAACCTTGTACTATTTAATATGTGAGCCTTACGTAAATGTGTAAATATGATTTAATAGGACAGCGTAGAGATTGGTTTATGAGATGAGAAGATATGGTCCCAATCCCATTTTATGGTCTTTGTAATCCACAACTTTTCCATTTCTATTGTAATCATAACCCTAAATCACCCTAACTTGCCTTGTAATTTAGGACACCTGTTCATATGTTCTAGATTCATCTTCGTTGAAATATTTTTGGGAGACAGATAATTAGATTTACGATTTCTTTTACTGAAACTATGTGCTATTATCTTCTTCTGTTCTTAAATCATATAACCATGTACCAGTTAATTAATGGCAACATGTCATCAAATTCAATTTTATTTGAAAAAAGTAAAATATGATGAGTATGTAGTATGAAATGCAATTAAAGTAGGATGATGTGATTTTGTAATAGAACCTAATGAATGATTCATAGGGAGAAAGAAAAAGCAGAAAATAAGAAGGCCAAACCCCAATATCCAAACAAGAGCCTCACCAGCCCAGGAGAGGAGATCACCTGTCCAAGCTTATTCTGTCCAACCCTGTCCAAGTGAGAAACGACGTCGGTTATGCTTGAGAATATAAACACACGTGCTTGCTCTGCAGACAGAGCAAATGAAAGTTGAAAAAGCAAGCCGCTTGGACAGCCGGCTACATCACATCAAAGCCATGTTTATTTACGTATAATCATAAACTTCTAATTTTTTTTATATACATATGCAGAGTATTTGTCGAAGCTTATTATTATGATTATTATAATAAAAATAATCATAATAATTTGCTTAATAAAAAATACAAATTATATAATAATCATAATAATAATATATTTTTATTATTGTTATTATTATGTATAACTATAATAATTATAATTAATATTATTATATAATATGCAGGATAAATAATATACCACTATAATTTTCATTACTGTTATTATTTTTTGTATTCTTATTCTTATTCTTAAATCTGATTTTTTGGTTGTTCTAAATATAATAAGGATATTATATCAACGGTGAACTAATTATTTTTATTTATTTTTTTATTGTTATAATTATTCGTAATTTTACTAATTAAATGTATTTCTATTATTATAATTACCGTGTATTATTATTATTAAATTTATTACAGAGTATTTATGAAATTTATTATTATTATTATTACTATATTTGTTCGTCTGATTATTATTAATATTATGGAGGTTAATACTTACTATTCTAATAATAATAATACTATTAAGTATAATAATAATAATAATAAGATAATAATAATAACAATAATACTTAAAATAATAATAATCATAATATTAATAGATAATAATTCTAATAACCATCATAATAATAATAATAATATTGATATTAATAATAAGATTTATATAATAATAATAATAATAAGATAATAATGATAATAATAATAATATTATTATTATTAATAAAACTAAGATTATAATAAATATAATTTCAATAATAATTACATTTAGATAAATATACTAATAATCATTCATTAATAATTACAATAATTACAATAATGACAATAATAATAATAATAATTACATAAACATAATAATAATAAAAATAAAATTAATAATAATAATAGTAATAATAATAATAATAGTAGTAGTAGTAGTAATAATATTAATCACAATAATAAAAATAATACTAATAGTAACCAAAACACTAATAATAATAACAATAGAATCAATTCTAATAAATAATAAAATATCAGTTAGTATTATTATGGTAATAATAATCATAACAACAATAATAATAAGGATAATATTATATAATTAGAATAGTGACCACAAATTTAATCTGATTAATAGAAAAAAATTCACCCAAAAACAATAAATAATCATAACAATTCAAACGTTAAATAATAATAATAATAATAATAATAATAATAACAATAATAACAACCATATTAATTATAATACTAAAAATCGTTAACTGAAATAATAAAAAAATTAATGATAATTATAAGTTTAATATTAAAAATAATAATCATAACGTAAATAAAATAATTAACATTTAAACATTTAAAAAATATTATTTTGTTCTGAAACAGGACAGATTGCTTCTGATAGACTGATTATCTAGGCACTGGAATATTAATTCTGATTTCCAGATGCATACTTGCCTACGAAATCGGAGAGAAAAAAGGGTTTTATATGTAAAAGATGATGGTAATTGGCAAGCAAACGAAAAGGAAAAACAAATGTGTCTAATCAATTTAGGATATGTTAACATTGCGAAAAAGCAAAATAAAAAAAATGAGAAGGTACTTCTAAATATACTAAAACATAGTACGTACCATAATACCGGGAAAGGCCAATAATTCTTATCTCTCACTTTATTTAAGCCAATGGTTTTGCTAGGCTTTTAGAGCCGGAGTTCCTCTGTCAATGCAACATAGGTCACTCACAATACAACTTGCTTTATGTTCTTTGTATTCTAGCAATTAGACAAATGTTCAATACTATAATCAAAGTATGAAGGCGATCAAAATCCAAAAAAGAATTCCATAAAATTCAGCGTCGTTAGCAATCTTAATGCGGTACACAACCTCACTGACATGGATCGGTTTATCTGGGAATTAAAGCACAAATGTCAATCTAAAAGGGGAACCCACATTCAGCTTCGACCAATCAAACCAGCAGCTGGGAACGAGTGCTTGTGATTTTCGAAACAAACAGGAACAGCAAAAATGACGATATGGATAATAATCCAGCTGTAGAGTTTTAGAGGCTGCTAGTTGTTCTCTTTGAAAAAAGTAAAACATACTTCCTATAAAGATCTAAGATATGGAAGAGGACTCCTCTACCTTAGTCATGAAAAACTTGAAACTTATTTCTTCGATTTCAATACTTTTGATTAAGAGTATGACTTTTTTCTTTATAGGGTAATTTAGTTTCACTTTTTTTTTTTTGGTTTCTGGTTTTTATTTTATGTTTTTAAATAAAAATAAAAAACTTATTTAGCTGTTAATATTATTATTGATAATAATTAGATATTAAATAAATGTTAAGTATAAATAAATTTTATGAATTAAATAAGTAAATAATTTTATTTTAACCTCTTATATAATATTTATTAATAAATATCAGTAAAATGTTATATTTTATTAAAACAAGTAATTTAATAAATAATATTTCGTTTATAATTAAATGTATATCTATTTGTTAATATATTTTAATTATTAACATTATTTTTGGAATTTATATATTTTAGGAAACTTTGAATTTAAAGTATATATACTAATTTAAAATATTTCCACTTTTCATAAAATAAAATCATAAGTAATTATAAAACTAAACTAAATTAAATATTTGAATTATATTAATCATAATTCTTATTAATAATTAATATTAAATAATTAAATAATGTATTTAATTGATGGTAAATTAGATTATGACTATATATATATACATAATTTTTATGTTTTAAAATTTGAAATAAATCAAAACTAAAAACACAAACTAATGCTTAAACAAGCATATTATTTTTACTAAATTTAAAACGAAAGCAGAAAATCAAAACTCAAATTGGAAACAAAAAGGTCTGTAGTCTTTCAATCTCCAAACTAATCCTTTTTAATGCCTCCGTTACAAAGTATGTAAGGCGTAAATATTACTTGTCTTGTGTTAGATTCTTTTTTTTATTAAGAAGGAAAAAACGAATTGCACTACGAGTCTAGGGAAATAAATTCCCGACATATCCTCTAAAAAGAGAATATGGCACCCAATGGATGTAATATCAAAATTAGTGGTTCTTAAAATAAAATGCTCTGCATAGGTCGCTAGCCAGTCAGTATATCTGTTACTCTCCGGTAGATATGACGATACACAACTGTTTAGTTTCGCGTAAACAGTTCATTAATATCCTAAACTATGGGATTGTGGACCATGGAATGGCTTGACGAGGAAGATATAAGGTTGATCGCCACTTCCGAGTCCACTTCCAATTCAATCTGGTGATAACTTAGGTTTCACATGAGCATGAGCCCTATATACACTCTTTAGAGTTTCGCAGACACCGATGAGCACTAACCAAGATTTTGGACGAAACCTCCAAGCTAATTGCCTGAACTATCCCAGATGAGGCTGCCTGCTGTGGCTGAGGATGAAGAATGTTTGCAAGCGCCATCTGTGTTTAACTTGACAGGAGGTTTGCACCATCTTATGAGTTGTTCATGGTGTTGACGATGTCCCGTAACAACGCTCCTTTTCCAAGCAGTTGACTTGTGGATTTGATCTGCATAAGACAAAATAACAGAAATGGGTGAGGATGGCCAAA
This sequence comes from Erythroxylum divaricatum, assembly GCA_025434745.1. Taxonomy (NCBI): domain Eukaryota; kingdom Viridiplantae; phylum Streptophyta; class Magnoliopsida; order Malpighiales; family Erythroxylaceae; genus Erythroxylum; species Erythroxylum divaricatum. Next base: position 10,455,881 of record JANTPM010000005.1, read on the forward strand.
TAACAGGAGCATAAAAGGGACCTATTACGCCATACCCATAAGAGCCAACAAGTAGTGCCAAATAAAGTCAACCAATCCTGGCCAAACACTCGTTGGTCGTGTTGGAGATTGATAAAGAGCCACTGTCGAGCTGGCATAGTGAAGAAATCATTATTAACTAGTTGTGGAGGGAATACGCTCCATACTTGACGGGCTCTGATGCAGTCTCGCACTGTATATTGCGAGGATTCTTCGAGATCACAGTGATAACAAGTTCCATCAATTGTGAGGTGCTTGTGTGCCCGATGTTGGTTAGTAAGTAACCTGTCCTGTGCGAGGAGTTAGAGGAAGAAACGAATGCGTTGAGGGCCATTCCAGTGCTAGATTGCCTTTCAAATACTAGTAAGTGTGATGTCCTCTTGATCCATTATCATGGAGTAAGTGGAAGCTACAGTGA
>JANTPM010000005.1:10460254-10485157 GCA_025434745.1 Erythroxylum divaricatum
ATAACATAATACTTAAACAAAACACTCATTCAATTTCATTTACTATTTCTAAATTCCAATTAAAGATCGGGGTCCAATAGGTGTCTTATGGCAAAGGAAAAACTAAGATTATGTTTAAAATTGATGGTTATGATTCGTATATGAAGCATAAAATGAATTGAGGTTATGGAATTGATGAATTCTAGAAAGGGAAAAGTGTATTGCTTTGAATAAAGATGTGTAAAATGAAAAAGAAAAAATTTTATACCGAATTGGATTGGTTTACATCAAGTGTCTTTATGGTACTGTTTTTCTAAAGTATACGCTTTCGGATGTCGGAACTTAACTAATCAGTCTGATTGAACCATTTTGGTTTCTTTGATTCCGAGGTTTCTAGATCTAATCCTTCGATTCCTCTTTTGATTTGTTTTCTGCTTTATGCTTTCCGACCCATTCGATTTGCTTTCGATTTCTTCGCTTTTGATCCGATTTGACTTCATAGATTTCGCTCACTTTGACTTCCACAAGCTTTATGATCCATTCTTTCCCGTCGTATGTTTTAAGCAATAGTATAAGTGTTATGGTTTAGTTTAAGCGATTGGGTTTCGGTACCAACATTTGTGGTATCAAAGCAAGAAAAGGAAGCGATAATAGTTATGATTTCTGTATAAGAGTTGGGCTCCGAAAACGGGGGCCAACAGATTCAGTTGCAGATGAAGATAATGTCGGTTGACCTTTACAATAAGTACCTCCGAACATGTGTCTAAACTTGGGCCGCATTACGTAATGTTGTCTCTTTGGTGACATATTTCTACCTGAAATTCATTTTTTGTTGAATTATCTAGAAATATAAAAATTTGAATTCAATATTTTATACAATATATGCAAAAGGAAATAAAGCTATTTGTTGAATATCATATTCAAGTACAAACTTTGAATTAGAAGGTTAACAATTGTTACAGTCATAGAACAAGAACAATAATGGCCCACACTCAATAGGATGCAGCCTACTAGAAGGGAGGTTGTTTGACAAATTCTTACATATACAACAATAAATCAACTTTAAAGATGAGTTCAGTGTATTGCATCGATAAATGTCAATGATATAATTATTTTCTTAGATTCCAAGTGACATGAGTCTCAATGAGTCCCTAATATCTGGGTTCCTAAGAAGGGTCCTGATATGTTTGAACGCACCAATTGAAACAGTGAAAGTTCTTCCCTCACATGTAGGGTTTTCAACACCTTCTTGCAACAACATTTCCACTATAGCTAAACTTGTAGAGGATACAGTGAATGAGTCGCCAGATTTAGTATGGAAGACAAACTCTCCAGATGAACTGCCAGTACAAAAATGGATTACCTAAAATACAATTAGTATAGAACTTAGATATTTTCAGATTAGAAAATCGTTAAACAAACTAAAATTGGAGCGACATGCATAAGTAAATGTCCAAACGAGGTTTATAAAATTGACAAATTTTTCAAAACAACTGATTTCCCTAATCCTTTATGGACTATTGTGACATCGTTCCCGCCTCCATCGACATACATGTCATCTTTGAGATTCGAGGAAGCTCAAAATAACATGTAGTGTATACCATCAAATGTGAATATATATAATAGTTTCGTAAAAGGAAATGAGATGTACATAATAAGGAAAGTGATACTATTCAAATGATACTAAACTCCTTGAAGCAGAAGATCAGCTATGGAGGCAAACGATAATTAATGTATGAAGTGGATATTTTTCCTACATTGTTTATTCCTTCGGTAGGGACAATTTTGCCACATTCCTCCTAACGGAATGAATTACTACCATCCGGAACCACTCACCATATCAACATTTCTTGATTAAGAATTTGAATTCAATATTTGACACAATATACTGAAAAGTAAATAATTGATTTGTTGAATAAAATATTCATTTACAAATACAAATTAATCACTATCATAACTTAATTGTAAATTACAATCATCTTCTTTTTCTGAAGAATAAGAATCAAATTTTGGTTCCTCTTTAAATCTCTAGCCCTTATCATCCTCTTTGGATAAAATTTCAACATATCTATTAGATGGACCGTTCAAAGGTTCGTTGTCGTCATATGTGACAGATGCATTTATAAAATAAACATCTTCCTAAAATGCTTCACTTTCAATTCTTTATTCTCCTTTTCCATGTGATTCAAAAATACCTCTAGGTTTAACTCTGCAAAGGTTAACCAATCTGACTTATCTCATTGTACGCTAGGACAAGGGATATAACACACCTGTTTCACTTGCATTGCCAACATGAAAAGTTCAAATTGTCTCAATCTTCTTCAGTTGTTGATTTCAACTAGATTGTATCAATTAGACAATTATGCACTTTTGTTCCAACATTTGGAGTCGAGTCAAACCAATTGTGCTTAAATATCACACTTCACTTTATTGGCAATGTAGGGTACTCAATTTCAAATATCTCAATAATTTTATGATAGTAATCCATCAATTTTTGCTGTATGCAAACTCTACTATTTATTGTTGCCATGCTATGACCATAATATTTTGTATGATATTTGTATCCATTAACAAAATACACTAGATACGATTTAACAGTTCGTAGAGATCTCTTTGTAAGATTACATATGAACTTGTTCTCTATTAGATTTTCTAAGGCTTACATAAAAGAAATTATCATATCAAAGAGTATAATGTCATTTGAACACTTAAATCTTACAATTCAATCATATGAATATTTGTAAGTGAAAACTTACATATCTCTTGAACCATCGAGGAAAGTGTCTTCCAACTTCTTTATTTATATCATCCTATACTTTCTCTGGCATTATCTCGTGTAACAATTCTTCGTATAATTTAATACATTATTATGTATTTCAGTTATGAACAACACAAAATTTAAAAACCAAAATAACCATTTTCAACTTATAGAACGAAAGGTTGAACCTCTTGATAGTTCAATAAAATGTAACTATGGGCAGTCTCAATTTCTTCCTCTGTTAACATTCTTCTTATTGAACGTCCATATGTTCGTCGAGGATATGTGAAAAAAGATAAGTTACCATCAGCATGACTCCTTACTCCCCCATCATTATTACGACGAACTTTTCTTTCTCTTGTGTGAACATATAACTCAATAAGCATTACATATCGAACCTTTAACTCTAGCCTTGTTTTTGACATTTACTTCAAGTGATGCAAATACCTATATTAGAGAAAATGGTTATTACAATTTGGTAGTTAAAATAGGTTATTACTTCAATTACAATAATTTGAATTTGAATTACCTCTCAAACGGAAACATCCATCGATATTGAACTGGACCGGCTAGTTTTACCTTGTGTGCTAAATACCCAGGTAGATGCTCCATATAGTTAAAGAAGCTTGGAGGAAAAATCCCTTTTAACCTGCACAAATTACTAGAATTTTCCTTTCTAGTTTTTTTTTTTATTTTAGCCAACTTGATTTCAGATGATGTTAAACTTTTGAAAAAAAAACTTATTTCTGTGATTACTTTCCAAATCTTATTAAGCAGCAACTCCTGAAATGTAATTGTAATTAACCTTTGCATAAACATATGACAATAATGACTTTTCATCCCAAATAATTTGTACTTCTTCATGTCCACACACCTTGCTAAGTTTGAAATATAACTATCGGAAAACTTTAGACTTTTCAACCATTCATACAATATTTTCTTTTATTTTTTGTCCAAAGTGTAACATGCTCTCGGATATTTACCGGTGCTAAGATTTTTATGTAACTCATTCCTTCTATAAAAAAGATGCAAATTAGCTCGTGATTGCATTATCTTTTGTCCTCCCTTCAATGTTCATTACAGTATTGAACAAATTGTCAAAAATATTTTTTCCAATATGCATCACATCTAGATTATGATGTATCAAATAAGTTTTCCAATATGGAAAACCTAAAGATTGCTTCGTTTTCTCCAACCAAAGTATTTATTAATGCTTGTATTTACTTTATTAGCTTCAAATTTTGTTATTTTCAGTAAGCCTAGTTCCTCAACCACCTGCAAAATCTCTTCACCAGCTTTATGAGGGGGAGGAGGTGTTTTTACCATCTTATTCTTAATGAACTATTGTTTGTTGCATCTAAATGGATGATCTGGATGAAGAAATTTCTTGTGATTTTCAAACCAACATGTTTTGCACCCGTTTGGAACATAAAATGCATCAGAATCATTGTCACAATAAAGACAAGCCAATTTTTCTACTGTGCTCTATCCAGATAACATGGCATACGTAGAAAAATCACTAATGGCCCACTTCAAAGCTGCTCTCAACATAAAATTCTATTTTAGAGACACATTATATGTTTGAACATCATATTCCTAAACATGCTGCAATTCAGATATCAATGGTTGTAAGAATACATTAATTTTATGCTTTAGATTTGTAGTCCCTGGCACAATCACTGTCAAGAGCATATATGTGTCTTTCATACACATCCATGGAGGCAAATTATAAGGAGTAATTATGATTGACCATGATGAATATTACTGGCCAGATGAACAAAAGGTTGGAATCTATCCGTCGACAATCCCAACCTAACATTTCGACATTCAGTTGCAAACTCAAGATGGGTGTCATTGAAATATTTCTATGCCAGTTCATCTGATGGATGATTCATTATTCCATCTTTCTGGTCATTATGCCATCCCATGTTAGATGCAGTAATGTCAAAAGCATATCGTCTTTGAAGTCCCAAAGTTAGTGGGAAATAATAGATCTACTTTTAGGGTACTAATTTCTATTTCATAGAACACTTTTTAGGCTTGAACTTAGATTGACCACATAATTTGCACTCTTGTAATTCCACATCATCTCCCCAGTACAACATACATCCCAATTTGCAACAATCAATCTTGTCGATAGGCAAACCAAAACCCCTAATAAGTTGCTTCATATTGTAAAAGCTATCAACCATTGTATGATTAGGAGGCAATGATTCATTACCATTCAAGAATTTTATCAAAACTACGGTTTGAAATATGCCATTCAGACTTTATGTTCAATATTCAAGCAATTAAAGACAATTGGGTCATTGTCTCACAATTTGGCCATAATTATTGGTCAGCTGACTGTAGTAAGTCAAAAAATTGTTTTGCATGTGAGTTTGGTTCTTCTTCAAGATTTTCCATATTTTTCTCAGAGGTATAACCAGCTGCATCATAAATCATTTGCATGTAAGAATTTTCATTTCCATCCACATAATTTGTTCTAAATCCAATCCTCTCTTCAAACTTATTTAAGTTCGCAGACGATTGTGCTTGATTACCCCTTAAGGTGGTACAAATCAATGATCACTCAAAATAATTGGGGACAAAACCTTTTCTTAGCAAATGCCTATTAACTTCATCAATCGGAAGGAAACGGATGTATTTGCACTTTTTATATGGACATATGATCTTTAGCACATCCATATATGCATGTTGAGAACATGCATAATGAATAAAAGCTTCAACTCTCTCAACAAACTCAGGATTAATGAAACTATCAGGTGTTAATCATCTATACATCTAAGATCTATCAATATTACTCATTTCTGTAAAACTTTTAATTTAAAACAGTAATTCCATAGTTAGTATCATTCATATTCGCTAAAGATTGCAAAACTTTTAAGATAAGACTTTTAAATCAAGAGAAGAATTTCTCGTTGTGACTCCAAAACTCCTGGTATTTTTCATCGATAAGCCTCATGGGAGCTCCATCATGGGTTATGAGTTAAGGTTTATGGGTTGAGATCAAAATTATTTTTAAAATGAAGATCAATTTTTTTGGTATATTTTAACATATACAAATTTAAAAACATGCGTGTAAAAATTTGCACATTAAAAGTAAAGAGAAGCTAATCATTTCAGATAGCATCAATGAAATAACGGATTGATATAATTAAGATAATTGTAACTATAATATAAGTCAAACTCATCCTATATTAATTCATTAATAAACCGAAGTTCATACCACAAAAACAAGTGTTAGTTGGTGCAGGCCATTTACATTAAAAAGCAGAAAGTTTAAATGAGAAGTTCAGACCGCAAATAAATATTTAAATTAAACCAAGTTCACAAAAACGTAGTAAATAACAAAATCACTTACCTCAACCGATACGCAAAAGGATCTTCCTGAAGTACGTGAAGGAAGATGATGACGGAGCTAGAATGAAAAATATAGAAACTGATACAAATTTGATTAAAATGTGTGGAAAATCATTGTTCACATTGTCAAAAATAAAAGAAAATGAATGTCATTTGAATATTTGCTAAAATTTCTCTTCAATCTCCTTCAAAATAGATATACTGCCAACAAATGAGTTCCTACAACCAAAAACAAAATTGTTCACAGTTTAGAAAGCGGGATATATTAAAACAATCATATAAAACACACATGTTAGGATTAATGGTGAGCCATATTGATTTAAAGGTGGTAGATATTAATGAATTGACTAATTGAAACATAAAGGACATCTTTACCATTAAAAGTCAAGAGAAGGATAGATGAATGAGTGCTATAATGAAGGGACCTCAACTATGCTTGTCTTTACTCAAAAAGTCTACTTAATATAGCAGTAAGTTAATATGTATATATGCATACTGATTAGTTAATTTCTTTAATAATTTTGACAATTGTTTACCCCTTAGCTATTAGACATTCCTTCTTCAATTGTTTTGACAATTTTTTTCCCCTTAGCTATCACAATATAGGGGACAATATCTTATTAACTTAGGAATTTTCAAGAATTTCCATAAGAAGAAATATATCAAAAGTTGTACTTTGAAAATATATTTTTCTATAGCTTTTGATTTAGTTAGTTTGGAGCTTCATCTTTAACATCTTAACAACTTTTGGACTTCCCTCTTCTTTCATTAGATGGTTATAGCAATATATTTTAACAATATCTTTTAGTGTTTTGATCAATAAATAACTGACTCAACTCTTTAATAAAGTTAAGGGCATCATCATCTCCACATATCTCTACTATATGTATTGAAGCTCTCAATCGAGCAATGGATAAGAACATTGAATAGAATGGAAGTTTAATTATAACTATAAAGGAAAAATACTTTATCTATTGAAATTGTATTTTGTAGATGATCTTTTATTGCTTTATAAATTCAAAACATATGTTTTATCTACATAATTTACTTTAAATGTTTTATGAATGTTAGGATTTATATAAGAACGTTATGAGTTAAATTTATATTGTGGGAAAACATTATAATATAATTTACATTTCTTGTCAGCGTTCAAAAATAAATTATTATTTACAAAATATTCAAATTAAAATTTGAGTGAATAAAAATTAAGGCAAAAAATTTTTGAAATCTACTATCTAAAACACTAAGAAATGTATCTTCAGAACCACACAAGTTCCTTTTTCTCTTTTCAAACAACACAAAAGTTTGAAACTACTACATAATAATAACTTCCTCATTGGGTGCAATTGAATTACATAAAGCCCAATCAAACAAAAACTTCAAGTATGACTATTGAATCTTTTTTTTGTGTTCAATAGATTGTTTAATTAATTAATACTACAGCACAATGAGAACATAATATGCTAGGACCTCCCTCCTTCGAGAATTATTCAATTGATGGCATCTAACCATATGGACATAACCTAGATTAGGATGAAGTTTACAATTAAATATATTAGAAAAGAAAAGGATTAAAAACAAGGTTTAAAGCTACTTCACAATTTTTATTTATCCATTTAAAAGATTAACATCTACAGTCTAAGGATCATGAATATTAAATGATTTAAAAATCTACTTCAAGTATTGACTATGCCAACATGTAGCCAAATTTCTACTTCAAGAGCATGCAACCATTAAACTCCTTAGGAAAAAAAAAAACTAAGAGTGAATAAAAGAGAACACAAAATAAAGCAAAATCACCCAGCATCAAACCAATGTAACTGATTTAAACCATTAACTAGCCTATCTTTCCTACTTCTACGAGCATCATCGTCAAAGCTACATCTTGACACTTACATTCCTTATTCATACACATTATATCCTCAAAGAAATCATAATTAACCGCATCTGTTACGTTCTCTTTCCAACAAAAATTTTAATAAATTTGTTCTCTCAATTAAGAAGTGAAACTTTTTCAGAAGCATCAAATGTTACATAAGCTAAAAACCTTGATAAGATAGTAAATTTATAAAATAAAGTTCATCTTGGCACAAATACATTTTTTCAAACAAGATGCATTTCATCAAATACCTTATATACGTCAAAAAATATTCCCAACATCACAATCAAATTCACATTTTGTCCCTTCTCTATTACTAACATTTCTACCTTAAATGTTCCTATTCATTCACAAAATACCAAAACATACAAAACAACTCAAAAACACAACCAAATCAAATAAATAGAAAAAACCACTGTGAAATGTATACTTCCATGAAAATGCAAAAATGGTAAGAGAAGAGGACGAGCTTCCGATGCAGCACGAAATGATGACAATGTCAATGACAGACGACAAACGGTAGAGGAGAAATCACCAGAGGAGAAGACACAGTAGGGAGGAAGAATAAAGAAGGATCCAATGGGGGGAGGAAGGTGGGGAAGATCCTTCGGGTTTGTTTCAAGGCAAACAAAATGAAATCGTTTGGTTTAATACCAAACGACGTCGTTTTCTTTAAGTTAATAACGTTCAAGTGGAAGCAACCGATGACATCAAATTCAAAACTTTATTATTTTGCCAACAATTCCCGTTTTACTTACTAACGATAATTTTTTGTCGCAAATTAATTTTCCTCATATTTCGTGATGGATATTATTACAGTCGCTAAACAAAAATTTTCCCGTCAACTTTTCTGACGGAAATATAAAAACCGTCGGTAATTTGCAACGGCTTGTTTTTTGTGGTTAATTTTGCGTCACTAATGAACGTTGAAATGTTGCCCTAGAGCTTTGTTAATCTAAAAACGCATAGTTTAGTTAAACAACTTAATAAACCTAATGTTAGTTTAATTAAGTCTTGCGTGTGTAAGTGCTTAGGGGTCCACAACGTTAACAGAGATATTAACGTCGAACCAGAGTTGAAAAACATTGAAAGTTTGAGTATTTGATTGTCATTTTTTAAAGTTAAGACTATATTTGCAAAATTATGTAAAGTTTGCGAACATATTTTAATCATCCTTCAATTTTATTTTGGTATTATTTCTTGTTTTTAAAGAAACACAGCGGGTTTTGAAAACGCAAAATCTTTGTTTTCATGCATTTTAGAAACTGGTTACAAAAAATGGAAAAGCTTGCTTCCGTCTTCACTTCTCTTCAAGGTACACTGTCATCATCATCAGATTCTTCACTACACACCTTGTTGTGAATGGATCCACAATACCACAATCACAGCCCACTGTGCCCACAGCGAATGATGATCAGTTGGGTTCACAGGCTTTGAGAAGGAGTTCGAGAGCCAGGCGTAATTCTAGTAGGTTGCAAGGATCTGTGTGGAATGCCACGTCACAAGGAGCATAACGAACTCAAGCTCACCTCTGAGTTCATTATTAGGGAAGGAATTACCAGAAAGTGTTTATGTCATGATTATAGAGCATTTTTGTTGTACCTCTCTCATCCCTGCATCCTCTCTGTTTCTCATCCCCTTCCCCCTCTTCTGAATCATTTACCTACATAATTTACAATTTGTATTTTCCTTAAACAATCAATACAAATTTTCAGAATTCCTCTGTTAACTTCTTATCTGTTGTTATGTTACATTATTTTCTCTTTGCGATAGCTGTTCACATCACACCTCCTCTCTTCTCAACCACCAAAGCGAACGTTATCATCTATGCCCAGAAACCTGCCACAGACGCTCAATTCACTGGCGACCAAGTTCCGGCTAAGAAACCCATAGGAGTCGGACTGGGATTTGACTCATCTTCATCATTGTCGTCTTCAGTACCATTTTCTCCAGTTAATATTTTACGTTTTGTTCTTAACATTGGTCTTCCTTTGATAACCAGTGATTATATATGAGGTTTGAAGCTTAATAAGTTTCTCAGCAAGATGGTATTCTGCTCAATCCATGTTCTTTATTGTCATAGCAAGTTTCTGCTCTTTCTAAACCTTACATGTATCGATTGTTCCCTTTTTATACCTGCTAAATTGTTCATGAAATTAGCTATTTTTAGAGAATTGGCTCATTGCATCCACGATCTACCTTCTAAGATAATTGAGTGCCCTAAGTATTGCTAGTAAATATTATGCTTAAGACTAACTGTCTTCTTTCATTTTAAAAGTCCTATAACTTCCTGATTCAACATTCTTAGCAGCTTTTGAAGGCATTTTATTCCTTCTTTGGTACTCTTTTATCAACTAACCCAAAAGGATATGGAATGAGTTGGCATATATCCCTTATTTTTATGAACTTAATTTGCTCTATTTCTGATGCATGTGGCATATATTAGGAAACATACTATTAAATAAGGTGATTAAAATAATTGAGTTGATATACTTCCTCTCACCAAAGCGAAATGACAATAATAACATGTGTATGTATATAAGTCAAAATGGAGCATTTTTATTTTTTAGAGTAAGTTTATTATCCACAAACACCACTGGTTTCTGAAGATGGGGTGATTTTGACGTCATTATCACTAACAATCCGTCGCTTGCTCATATTTTTGATTCCAAAGTCGCAGACTCTAATAAAATGCAAGTACAGATTCAAATGGTAAGATAATCCTCATTTCAATAAAAGAAATAAAATTGAAATATAAGGCCTCTGTACTAACAAAGCGCATGATTACAGGGAAACAATTACACTATATATCAAACTTAGTTGTAACCTAACTAATATCGGTAATCAACTGAACTTGTGCTCTAAAACTGAGAAGTTAAATTTCGAGTTATCAGAATCCCAATAAAATCCTATTTTATCTCCTAATCGCAACATTCTCCTCTTCACAAACTGTTTAATCCATCCTCCCACGAACACGTAACTGTTGGAAGTAGACCACTTCTTGAATACCAAGCTGTGGCTGGTCTTGGTGTCCGAGTCCCAAACTGTTACTGTCATGCCTCTGCTGCTCTCAATTTTACACATATCATCATCTTGCATGAATGGTAAAATGTGCTTCTTAACCACGTCTGTTGCAATTAAGAGCCTACTTAAATGCCCCAGGTCACTTTCCATAAGCGCCTTCGTGATTTTCCATGGATTAAGACACAACGTCAGTTTTGTCGATACACCATACTTACTCTCTTCCGCTAAATCCTCTTTGGAGTAGATTCGCATTCTCTTCAAATTATGGGCAATTCTCTTGTCCAACTCTGACCATGTTTTAAGAGACCCTCCAGGATGTTCAGTTTTTGGGGAAGCGAAACTGTCGAAGGTCATCCAAGATTCATCAAATAGCGGTAATGCCACAGAAACATCATTCGGCCCGGTTGGTGGTGTAGAAACAACGGCAGGGCGTTGCGATGGTAGTGTTGTTGTTTCCTTGCTCACAAAATCATAGAAAGGAACTTCATAGTCATTGGTAGTTTCGATGTTCACTTCCGAATACTTCCTCTTCTGATTAGCTGTGATTTGAATGGCCTCCATTATTCTTCCTGTTGCAGAGTTGTTCATAAAAGAGCACAGATTGATGTACATACTGTATTGTTACGTGGGTAATACAGATTGGCTCATTATATAGAGGCCAGTTACCAACATTGTGGTAAGGATAATAAACCATTCCTAAGATGGATAGAAGTAAAAAAATATAAGCTTCAAAGTAGGAAAACAATTAATGAACTATTCCTAATAGGAATAGGATTAAAGAAAACTATTCTTAATATGAATAGGAGTTTTAAAAAATTAGTTTCAAAATACAAAAACGAGTAATAAATTATTTTTAATATGAATAGGAGTCTAAAAAATTTAGTTTCAAAATAGGAAAACAACAAAAAAGGAACTTGATCTTGAATAATATTCATAAAAGGAAACAAGAGTTTTCCTCTCTTTATCCTTATCCTTCCAATCAATAAAAGATTAGTCTGCTGTTTTATTTTTGAAACAATAATTTTGATATGAAATCACTAATCATCATCATCATCTGCCATGTTTTTAATGAGTCGTATGGTTTCTCATTGGGCATCAAGATCAGAGAGCCATAAAGTCATTACTAGCATGGTCCCAAAAAACTCACCTCCCAGTGCATTCCGAAATTTACAGAGCTGCTGCAGACTGATAAAACGGAATAACTATTGTCAAGATTGACTTAGAAAGGGCTAAGGTATGGTAATACAAGTGTGATCAGTTCTTCACTCTCAATCATAAACCTGAACATCTTAGGGTAACATAACAACAATGCATCTAGAAGAACAAGCTGAAACACGGTACAAGCTATATTAAAAAAACTGAACCATAGAAGGACCTGTCGAACAGGATGAGTTTGCGACTGCACTAAAACATTTCTAATTATTAAATGGATGCACTCTTACTTCCTCCAAGGCCAATGCATATGGGAAATCAAGAAAAACACCTCATACTCTCATTTGCTTAATCAATTTCAGAAACTGCGAGATGCGATCCAACAGGAGGTTACTTTCAATATAGGCAATGGGAGATTGATATCACTTTGGTATGATAATTGGTCAGGACAGGGATAACTGATACACTCTCCTCACCATTTGAGGATTCCAATGTCCTCACTACACACCAGAATTTGCTCTTTCATACATGGTAATTCTTGGAACCTCCCCCATACTTCTAAGGCATCTCTAACCAGGATATATAGCCCCCTGATTTAAAAACACCATACATATATTTCTGGAAGGATATACTAGTCCACAAGCTCAATAACAAAACCATTATTCATTTGTTACAAAGAACGGGCTGCAAGGTAACCTGCTTCAGGACGATTTGGAGTAAAGCTTAACTCCAAGAATTTCCTTTACCTTGTCGTTGGCAATTCAAAACAAGTTAAATACCATTGATAGAATGTCCTACTTGCAACTTGACAAAAGTTGTCAAATGAGCTTGATGCATAAGGAATCATGGAACTATCTTCTCTTCAAATGCCCATTCAACAAATTCATTTGGGATTATGTAACTATGAAATGTTTATGGCTTGATCTAGGAGATTCACTTACTGACATTACACATAAAATATCTGTTGGACCCCAAAAAAATTATCCAATTTTTAGTGATTTGTTTATTTAGCTTTTTGTTTAGGTTTTGGTTTATTATTCAATTGATTGATTATTTTTAAATTTAGTCATAAATTTAGTGGCATGAATAGAGATTAGAAATTAATGGAAGGATTAGAATCAAGTTAGAATTAATATGGAAAGGTTAGAAGTAAGTTAGCTTAAAGGAGTTAGTAGATGGATTAAATAAAAAAAGGGGCAAAATTGGCAGGACAAGGTAAATAAAGGATAAAATAGGGGAAAATCATTAAAAATGGTTTTGGTATTAGAAGAAGAGAAATTTGTCGTGAGAACAAAAGAGAAAGAATAGAAAAACGAGAATAAGAAAGAAGAAGAGGGTTTCAGTGAACAAAAAAAAGAGAAGAAAAATCAAGTTTGTTAAGGTACGTTAACCATCTGATTTAAACATATCAAACATCTATTTCTGGAAGGATATACTAGTCCACAAGCTCAATTACAAAACCATTATTCATTTGTTACAAAGAAGGGGCTGCAAGGTAACCTGCTTCAAGACGGTTTGGAGTAAAGCTTAACTCCAAGAATTTCCTTTATCTTCTCGTTGGCTATTCAAAACAAGTTAAATACCGCCGATAGAATATCCTACTTGCAACTTGACAAAACTTGTTCGATGCATGAGGAATCATGGAACTATCTTCTCTTCGAATGCCCATTCAATAAATTCATTTGGGATTATGAAACGATGAAATGTTTATGGCTTGATCCAGGAGATTCACTTACAGACAATATTACACATAGAATATCAAATCAGAATGCCTACTCAAAACCAGATCAACTGATACATAATATTGCACTGGAAATTTGTATCTACACGTTTGGGGGAGAGAAATTTGAGACGGTTTGCAAACAAACATTCTTCCAAGGAAGCCTTGAAATATATGATCGTCACTGAAGTTAGGGAGCTCATTTTGATAAAGAATCTGCACCAGAGTTATTGTTCAGACATACTTTCCTCACTGCATATACAAAGAATGCCGTAATATTTCTTCATCTTGTTTTTTGTCTTTAATACTTGCCTTCCAATGCAAGGTAGTTAAGGGTAATCCTTTACGTTTTTTAGCCTGTTTGTAAAACTTTCCTATTTATTATTTAATTTCATTTCCTTTTCAAAAATAAGAAGCGAGCTAAGGTTTTATGTTTTTGGTGTGATGAACGATACACATCAAGACATTAATATATATGGTGGAGAAGGAGGAAAAAGGGGGAAGCTGAGGAAGAAAACATAGAGGAAGGTAACTTGGAACCCAATTCTCCTAATGTGTACCTATAGTTAATAGTTGGAATAGAAGGTGAGTAGGAGTTTAAACAAATGAGAGTGTTCGGGATTCATCAGAAGAAAATGATACACGTGCTAATAGATAATAGAAGTACCCATAATTTTATGGATATTTCTGTAATCAGGAAGAGAAAATGTGATGTGCAGAATGTGGAGCCTTTTTAAGTCATAATAACTGGTGGATTGAAGTTAACTTACAATCAATGTTACTTGAATTTCACTTGGACGTGATATGGTATTAGGAATAATGGTGTTGTGTAATTTTATAAAAAGTGTAACAAAGTTCAAATAGGGAAATAAAATGGTGACTCTCAGAAGGAATCCTAATAAGGGAACCAAGCTTACATCTAGAAGGAAGTTCTATAAAGTGTTCAAAAATTCAAAAAAGGGCACAAATTGTACATTCTACAGTTGACAATACCCACTGAAGCAATAATTGATGAAGCAAGAATTCTTCAGGAATAACATTGGACCCATATGGGATAAAAAAGAAGGGTAATTCATAGGGAATGTCATAGACTGTATAGAGTTCAACAAACGCACTATAAAGGATAAGTTCTCTGTACCACTTATTAGCTATTGGATGAATTGCTTAGATCTTGTTTGTATTCAAATTTGGATTTGACATTATGGTATCACCAAATTTGAATGCACCTTAAAGACATACCTAAGACTACATTCAAAACATATGAAGGGTGCTATAAGTTCATGGCAATGCCTTTTGGCTTAATCAATACCCCACAAACCTTTGAATCGTAATGAATGATACATCTAGAAACCTTATATAAGGAGGTTTTTTTTTCTAGTTTTTTTCAATGAAATATTGGTATATTGTTTCTCTTTCAAGCTACACTTGTAGGATATTAATAAGGCCATAAAGATTCTCTAAGAAAACTAGCTTTTGTAAAAGGTAGCAAGTGTGTTTTTATAGTGGGACAAGTTGGTCACTTGGCATATTCTATATCATAACAAGGAGTGACCATAAATAGTAGAAAAATGAGCTTAATTTAGCAATGTCTTGTTCCTAAATCATTCAAAGAACTAAAAGGGTTCTTGGGCATCATAAGATACTATTGCATATCATTTAAACAATACAAAGAATTGACAAAAGCACTAATTACCTTGGTGAAGAAATCTAACATCAATAATTAGAGCTGGATTCTCGAATCACAAGGAGCATTTGAGTAGCAGAAGAGGGTAATAACCATAACCTATATGTTAGCTTTGCCAGATTTCTCTAAACCCTTTGTAATAGAGGTTAATGCTAGCGGTGAGCAGTTTTATAATAAGAGAAACATCCTATATCCTTTGGCCACAAAATATAAAGGATTGTCTACTTATAAAAAATAATTTTTAGTAATGATTAAAACCATTAAATATTGACATTACTACGTTAATAGGAGAACTTTTATCGTGAAAACTGACCAGAAAAGCGTAAAATAACTGTCAGAACAAAGGATCACCGCTCTACTTTAACAGACTTAGCTTCCAAAATTATTAGGGTATAATTTTAATGCAATATAGAAGTGCCAAGGACAATATACCAGCAGATGCTTTATTTAGGCTTACTAGCACTGAACTATTCATACTATCTATTTTTCAAGTTTACATAGGCCTTGTTGAAAAATAGGGGTGGGATTCAATCCTGTATGCAATGGAATAACGATGAAACATTTTCATTTGATTTTTCTCAAAGTTAAGAAACTTAAATTACATTTTCATTTGATTTTTCTCAAAGCCAAGATAATTTATGTTGGGCCCCAAACTTTTCTTAGAAGTTAGGACAATTATATGTGAAATGTTGGAAGTTCAAAGCTGGAAAAATGTAGTTGAAACATGATCACGGAGTATGCTTCGGTGTTTTAGTCATAACTTTTTCTCTAGTTATCCGAATGAGGTGACTCTTAATTTGGGTTAAACTAGAGAAATAGGACTACAAATTATCTGATAAAATCGAGTTCTAATTTGGTCTCAAAGAATTTCAATTTGTGTATGGAAATTGAGTACAGAATATTGTTTCAGTATAAGAATAGTTCGGAAGTATTTGAGATATAACTTTTAGATTTCCAAACCAAATTAAATGATTTTGGTGTCATTAGAAAATTAAGACAATGGGGAACATTTTTCTAGAAGGAGGTGTTATCAAAGTTCTTCAATTACCTAATTAGAAAATGTTTGGACTTCTAAAAGGAGTTAGGCATGATTTAAATAATTTTGAGGTATTGATAGATTAATTATGTTATTTTGTGAAGTTAATTAGCATGTTAATATGAGCAAGACTTCATGACATAGGTTAATAGAATTAAGGTAGTAAGATGATGTCAAGGGCAAAGTTGGCAAGTCACTTAAGCTTAAAAGACATAAGACTTTAAGGCTTTAAGTGAAGGGAAAAGTAGACACTTTAGATTTATTAAGGGCATAAAAGAAAGAAAGAAGACTTGGCTTGCATTTGAAGAGGAGAAAAATGAAAATTAGAAGAGAGAAGAGGCAGAAAGAGTCGTGGAGAGAAGAAAATAAGAAGGAAAGAAGAAGAAGAAGGAAGAAGATTAATTCAAGGTACGCTTTAGTTTTCTTCTTCCTTTGTTAGAGAAGGAGTTAGAAAGACAAAAAAGGTTTTTGTGTTAGGGATGAATGGAGAAAGAAGATGGTTTAAGGGGTACCCATTTGATTTTAGGGTTTCTAAGCTAGGTTTTGGGTTTTCTACCCTAGATCGATTATGGGTAAGTTAGGTTTGAGCTTGATTTGTGTTAATTTCTAGCCTTGATGGATTATGGGTAAGTTAGGTTTGAGCTTGATTTGTGTTAATTTCATTTGTTGTGGTTTGAAGTTTTAGGGATTTTATTTAATTGGAATTGAATAGGAGATTGGTTTGATTTAGGAAATCAAGAGAAACCCTATCCAAGAGTAAGAGGAAGGGAACAATCGAGTTTGGATTCTCAAGCGAAATAAGTTAGGTTTCAATGTATATAATTGAATAATGAGCCATTATGTTTTCCTTTAAGTCAAGAGAATAAAATGATTTCAAATAACTTCATAATTGCTGCATTTACTGCTTTTGAATGATTTGAAAATTTTCTATATGAATTTGGTTGATGAATTGTGAAATGATGATGAAATGTATATGAAATATTTCATGTTCATGAAAATTTGTGTTTCCGAAATGCACCTTTATAGCAAGATGTTTAAGAAAAGTCATGTTTACGAAACGTGCCATTTTGAGCAAATCTGTTTTCAAGTCGTGAATTACATGTTATGTGGGTTTGGTGTAGTCCATTTAAGAATGTCACCTGCACGTTGACCAAGTTAAAGGATTCTCCCGCCTGCCCGCTCACGGAACTCCTTCATGGACTCCCTCAAGTTTACGTCTACGCAAAACCACTATGTGGGATTGTGTTAGTACGCCAAGTTTACGACTACATAGGACCATTATGTGAAATTGTGTAGTTCGTCATGTTTATAGATCTACCCAAACCATTTTAATGTACTTATGTGTTTATGATTTGTGAACAAGTTGAAGGATGCATAACTTGTGTTGTTTGTGAATTTGATTTCATGGCGAGAATTTTGATAAACATGTATTTTACGATTCAATAAGGATTTTCTATGGCAATGAACTTTTTGAATGGTTTTGCTTGTTATTAGTTATAAACTTATTACCCACAAGCTTTCAAGCTCACCCTCTTTTCGTCCCATCTTCAGGTGAAAAGAATGAGATCGAGAAATCAAGAGTCAAGGCATCATTTCAATTTGGCATATTTTGTATTTGAAGTTAGATTTTGTAAAAGCAGGACTTTAGACACACTTCGAGAATTATTAAGTTTTGCATCTTTTGTATTTTGGATTTTGATATTGATGATGTATTGTGGCATGAGATGCCATTAAAGCTTAGTAAACACTTATCTTATGATGTTAATGAAATACGAATTGTGTATGGATGATATGAGTTGAGTTGGATTTAGATATATTTGAAGAAGTTTTCCATTTGAGTTAATGAACTTTGAACATGAATTGTTGTTATATATATATATATACATAAGTGATATGTTATAAAAAAGAAAGATAGGAATTATTAATGATGAGATGTAGTTGAATATGAATAGTCAAATGAATTGAGGTTGAGAGTTTGATGAATTCCAATTGGTAGTGGAAATCGTTATGAATGATATTGCAATAGAGGAAGTGAAGTTGGGATAATTTTCAAGTTTTCATGAGGGTAAAATGTGTGTTCTGAATTAAGGATAAAAATCTGTATTAATCTAGGATGAATTAGACAAAGTTTTCTTCATGAAAGTTGTAGCTTAACCTCTTAGCTTTCGAACGGTATAAAGTATGAATTTTTGAATATCGGAGTTGAGAGTTATGATCATTACAAGTTAGAATGTCATAGAGAATGTGTATACCGAACAACTAGAGTAAATGAAGTGATATCACACTAGAAAGAGTTGAATTTGGGAAGATTATGAATAAAAGGGATGCTAGGATGGATTTAGGATCCATTGGAAAGGTTTTGGAGAAGGGAAAATTTAGCAAGACCTGTGGGTTGCCTGCCGGTGTAAATTCACACAGTTTGTGTCTTTGAACCTCCAAACGTTATTGCCAGACCCAAAGGTTACATGGTCTGCCTGTGTAAAATCACACAGTCTGTGTGTTCCTAATGCAGAAGCACAATCAGACCCGAAAGAAACACGAGTTGCCCGTGTGATTTCACACAGTTTTTTCTTTGTCCAAATGACAGAATTTCACTTTGGAGTCTTCACAAAAGTTGTAGATCTAGGAGTCCTATTTCAAATCATTCAAGAATTAACTAAATCAGACATCCTTAGTGAAAGTTATTCCCATTGTCCCAAGATAGGTTCAACATGAGCATGGTTGATTCTTTTGGCCATAACTTCATGACCCGACATCCAAATTAATTGATTATTGAAGAAATAGATTACTAATACGTTTATCTATCTTTACATAAAGATTAGTAGCCTTTAGTGTTGATTTCAGAAAGATTTATGGAAAGAAAGTGAGGGATCGGCTGGAAGGGCAAGACTTGGTTGTGAACACACTTTGGATTATTAAGCGTATCTTGATCTATAGAGCTCCCATTGAGATAGTTCTTGCTTTAAAATAAACTAGAGACATACAACTACAATTATTTGAAGAAGTTAAATTGTAATTCGGGTTTGGAGTTTCCCAAAATCTGTTTTGAAATAGGAAAAAATGAGCTTGATTTTTGTAATTCCGTTGTGTGGGCTTGCCCTTATGGTTTGAGATGTTATGAGAATGAGAGGGAACTGATGATGGCTAAAGAGATTCCATGGAAATAACCCTATAGGTTGATAGGCTCACATTTACGAATAGTTTCTGGATGTTGGGTTCTGAAAATGGGATCCAACATTTAAGCCTTCCACCTATACATATTTGATTGTCCTAATTATGCTCATATTAATGATGGTAAAGAGGAGTTTAGAATAATGAAATGCATATTTCTAAGGTCAGCTACCTGAGTTAAAAGGTATAAATTATGGTGTAATAAGAAAGGATAGAACTTTAAGATTTGTTATTAGAAGAGATGTTACTTTTAATGAATTTGCTAAATTTTTCCATAAAGAGGAGATTGATGATCTTGTAGGTAAAAAGGATCAAGGTGTTGACTAGAAGTTGAAGTTTGAGATTGAAACTCTGAGTAAGATAATGTAAAACCACTCCATGAATGCATTTAAGGAATAACAACAAAGTATAGAAATAAGGAGATCATAGAGGAAAGTTAGGATATGGATTGTGATGGACCATGGATGTTTAGAGAGGAAGTGGATAGGCAAAAGCATCAGAATGATTGATTTATATGAATGAGGAAAGGCATTCTTTGTATACAAATAAGACACGAGAACTTGTACCAGTGGGATGAAAATGAGTTTTAGGAGGTTTTTTTTAAGTTGAGCTAACTAGGTTCAAGGCATAACTATTATCACAAGGATTTTCACAAAAGGAGTGAATTGATTATTGTAAGTTGTTCTCACCACTTGTGAAGACCATTTAAGTATATTTGACCTATATTTAGAGCAATTTGATATTAAAATTATATTTTCACACACAAATATATATGAAAATAATTATATGTCATAACTAAATAATTTTTTTAACTCTAAAAAGAAGGACTGTGTTTTTTTAAATGCATTTATATTGTCATGATTTTTTTTGTAATTAGTTTGATAACTAAGTTTACTATAGAAAGGTGTCAGATGCTTTATATATGTATACTTTATTATACATTCATGATATAATAATTGCAAATAAAAATAAGACTTGAATTAGCAATATAAATCAACAGTGAGTTTAAGAAGAATTTGGGTATAGCCAAAAAAAAATTAGGCTATAGAGATTTGGAGGGATAAAAAAAATCACGATGCTTGTACTTATCTTAATAGAAGTATATTGAGAAGGCACTACAATTTTTTAAAATGGATAAATAAAGTTTGTTTACACTCTTTTGATATCATATTTTAAACTTTTTGCTGATACATTACCCAATTTAGATGCAGAGAAGGATTACGTAAAATAATTTGTTTACGCTTTTTAGAAAATAAAGGAAATTCCATTAAAAGGTTGTCAAAATTGTTATAGATCCAATACATGTGAAATGCTCATAACATAAATAATATTTACATTGAATTGGCCCACATAACTACCATAAGGCTATTAGGAAGCTTGTATCCACTAAATACATTGTAAAAGAATTACACCTACAATGGTTACAAGAAGACAATGTGTGGCGTGTGATTTTACAATTTACCCAAAGATTGTATTACAACTAAATCCTCCTAATCAAGCTTATCAGATAACTTAGTTGATCATGTTCCTTAGACAATCAAATAAGTTTTTTCACATGAAAATTTGATGTATGTCACGGTCTACACAAGATTAGATTTAACACATGCTTTTAGTGCGATAAGCATATTTATAAGTAATCTTAAAAAAGCTCACCTAGAAGCTGTTAAGTAGATTATATGATACTTGAAAGATATGGGTGATATTTTCTTGATTTATTATTCGGGTGATTCAAATAACAGTATTGTTTATTATATTGATTCTGATTATGGTGAAGATCTCTTGATAAAGAGATCCTTGATATGATATATCTTTATTCTCTTTATATATATATGATTATTTAGAAAGAAATGCTTTAAGCTATATTTACTTTGTGCTTGACCAAAGCATAATACATGTCATCAATAAAAGAAGCCAAAGCAGGAATACTATTACATGGTGTTGTTGATAGTTTATGTGTAAATGTGAAAAGTTACATTATTTACTATGATAATTAAAGTGTCTTGATTTTGCCAAAAAATCCTATCTATCATGAGTGATCAAAACATATTGATTTCAGGTTGAACTTCGTTACGAGATGTTATTGACGAAAAAGTTTTTTTCATGTAGAAGATAGGCATAGTTGAGAACTTAATATACATGTTGAAAACTCATTACTTGTAAAAATGATCAAGCAAACCTTAAAATTACTGAATATTCATATAATTGAATCCCTTAAAGAGATGTAAGATATAAAGTGATTCTTGGTTAAATGTTATAAAATACAAGGCAAGGTAGAGAATGGTAAGACATGCCTTGAATTTTGATAGAGAGTGAAATCCCAAAAGTTAACTGATATTGAATAAGGATATGGGACCATCAACAATCTCATATTAGTCAGAGATATGTCTAAATTAGAAACAAACCAATGCTAGTATCAAGAGTAAGATAGATGTTGCATTCATGATACAAAATTTGAGGATGCATAAAAATAAAGTTTCAATCTCCATAGTAGTTATGGAAATATAATTTCATAATCTTTAGACTTCTCATATATAATTCTAGTTTATAAAAACCTTGATATGGATTGTATGAGGTGGGCATTGCTGTTATACTATTCTCTTTGTTTTATTTTCTCATAATAATATGAAACCTATTTTTCTACTTGTTGACATAGGTCATATATTAACCAAATTATGTAAATGTTGTGTTTTATTATTATTTTTATTTTCTTCCTATATT
Organism: Erythroxylum divaricatum; assembly: GCA_025434745.1. Classification (NCBI taxonomy): domain Eukaryota; kingdom Viridiplantae; phylum Streptophyta; class Magnoliopsida; order Malpighiales; family Erythroxylaceae; genus Erythroxylum; species Erythroxylum divaricatum. Next base: position 10,482,739 of record JANTPM010000005.1, read on the forward strand.
TCTGTTTGGGTGACAAATGAAAATTTGCATTCTACTCTAACAAATGTTTTCAATAAATATATAATAAAAAACAAAAGAGCTACTAAAGATTTACAATTCAAAATATGAAGATTTGAGAGGATAAAGGCTACGACTTGATATAGTTCTAAGAATTAAGAATCTGATCAACCATGCTTTAAACCAAGACATAGTCAATTCATGGGTTAATGCTCTTTATAAGAAGAATATAGTATTTGATTCAATAAGTGGTCCAAGGCTACTTGTTGCTGCTTTTAATATGAGAAGCATATAAATGCACAAAACCAAATCATGCTTATTGAGAGTGATCATGGTATTGGCATCAACTTCACTTAAAGTGTCTTATTCTCATTCTATCAAAGTCTTTATCAAAGACATAACGAGGATTATAAGTGTTATTATTAGGCTTGTAGCCAATTGTTAGACAATCCCTTATGGTTAATGTTGATCATTTCTTTATGTATGCCTCATATGGTAATCACATATCCTTCGATTATATCTTGTTCAAGAATAAAATTATGTAGTAATTGATTGAAGTAACCAATACTATTGCCTTTTTGATGCCATAGTTGATGAATTCCATGCTGCACCAGGGAAAGTAGCTTTTGAAAATGTAACAAATTGTTGAGAAAAGGACAATGGTCAAATCATAAGCCTTACAGAAAAGTAAAAGTTTATAATTTTTTGATTAGATATTATTAATTTAATAACTTGAAAGATATAAATCATAAGAGATTGAATCGTACCCGATTTGAATTCTCATAAAATTTCTTCTTAACTTGTCAACCATAAGTTGTCTACGTGTCCAACCTTTAACTATGTCAATAAAGTCGAGAAAAAGAACTAAACTATTTAAGAGTAGAACGCAAGATTTTTTGATATCTTATGTTTTTTTTTTGCAGAAAAAATTTAGCAAAGTTTGTTTCTTATTAAAATTAAACTTCCTAATTATAATTAAAGTCTAACTTTAATTATAACTACAATTTAATTTTAATAAAATTAGTCACCACCTACATCATAGGGGTGACACATTAGTCACCACTTGTGTCACAGGGGTGACACATTAGTCAGCCCCATGACACACCTTGTCCCCATGTAAGGTGGCTCACAACCGTGAGGCACCTCTCACTGTTGTGAGCTAATGACTCACCCCAGGAGTTTTTGTCAGCTCTCCAGAAACCCTACATTTTTAATATAAAAGCATCGTCTGACAGTAAAGACCTTACGTTTCATTTGGAGTTTTCATTTTAAGGGTGTGAACTCTCAATTTTAAAGGATATAAGAGGCAAAGATTCATTCCTTTGGATGCCTATAGAGGGTTATCTTCTCAACGTCGATTAAGAGGTGACGTCAATGTTGAAGAACCCGATTAAGCATTTCTCCCATTGTTTTTTGTTCTTTCTTTTAAAGATTGATTATGTTATCCTATGTTTAATGTTTGGGTGTTGTGTAAGAATATTGAAAGATCTACTTTATTGTTTTTATATAAGAAACCATTGCTAGAATCTTTAATATAATTCATAATTATTATGTTGAAATTCATTTGTGGTAACTAATGGTGTTGGCCCCCAAATGTTTTTTTTAGTTAAGCATTATTTAGATAATTATGAGATTTGGATAAGTGAATTTTTGGGAGTTATTTTATTTATTTATTTATGTTTATGTTAGTGGAATTTATTTCATGGGTTAGTTAAATTAAAGGTGGTAAAAATGCATAAAGGTGTATTTTGGGTAGTTTACCTAAGGTTAAAAACACTAAGGCATTAAAGGAAGAGCAAGGTGGACTTTTCTCATTCATTAAGGGTAAAATGGTAAAGGAAAGGTGTTGTTTTGTCTTGAGAAGAAGAAAAACGTGGAATAGGTGAAAGAAGAAGTGATATATGAAAATGAAAAGGTGAGAAAGAGGGGTTTCAGTGAAGTTGAGAAAAGAATGGAGTTTTGAGCTAAGTTTCATCTTTTCTTAGTCTTAAAGAGAGAGTTTGAGGTTGTTCAAGAAGGGAAAAAGATGTTAGAGTTATGTAAATATAGTGCCCTGGAAAGCAAGTGTATTTACTTGTAACTTTATATTCTTCAGTTATAGTTTTGTAATGAAAATATTTATTATTAATAAAACAAAAAAGTTTGGTTTTATTTGTGAGAGCGTTATATGTCTAGTCAAAAGGTACCAAGATTCTTTTGTAAGTAATATACATATACATAGAGATGTATGGGAAACATGCATATTATAAGAATCTAAATTAATTGATTCACAGTTGACTAATCAAGTTGGTCGCTTGATTATGGTTTAGATTGTAGTGTTGCGATTTATCTCCATATAAGTAAATGAGTTTACTTAAAGGGAATGATGAGTTTCATATCATGATAGTAGTAGACTATCGATAATGGCACTATTAAATGAATC
>JANTPM010000005.1:10500181-10513661 GCA_025434745.1 Erythroxylum divaricatum
TATATGTAAGTGTATGATTGTTTCAAAACAAAATTTTTGGTACTGTGTTTTAACTGAGAGAGGTAGCATCCCATCCTTGCAGGGCACGGATTCGGATATCACCATCGATGTCGGGTCCGGGTCTTACGGGAGTGGGGTGTTACATATAAACCCTTTGTAATAGAGGTTAATGCTAATGGTATAGGAATTGGGGCAGTTTTATAATAAGATAAACATCCCATATCCTTTTTGAGTAAGATGTTGGCCACAAAATATGGAGGATTGTCTACGTATAAAAAATAGTTCATGGTAGTGATTAAAGTCATTAAATATTGACAACACTACCTTAATAGGAGAACTTTTATTGTGAAAACTGACCAGAAAAGCCTAAAATACTTGTAAGAACAAAGTATCACCACTCTATTTAAACAAACTTGGCTTCCAAAATTGTTAGAATACAATTTTAAGGTGCAATATAGAAGTGGCAAGGACAATATACCAGCGAATGCATTATTTAGGCTTACTAGCACTAAACTATTCATACTATCTATTTCTTAAGTTTACATACGCCTTGTTGAAAGATAAGAGTAAGATCTAATCCTGCATGCAATGGACTAAGGATGAAACATTTTTATTTGATTTTTGCTCAAAGTCAAGAAACTTAAATTATAGCTTCATTTAATTTTTCCCAAAGTCAAGATAACTTAAATTTTATAACACGATTACTTCACAAAATATAATAAAGCACGAATAATAATTTATACATTATTTTAAAGTTTATCTTTTTCTTGTCATTTTCTTTTATTCGTTTATAAACTTAACTCATCTTAACTACTGTTGCCGCATAAATGTTATACTACTAACAATATCTACGGAACATGTTGAAACAAATCTACAATTATTATAGAGAGGGTAGACAAGAATTGCTAGCTCCCTTAGAGCTTAAACCTATCTATAATAAGTTTATGATAGTTTAGTAATTCAATTTAATTTCAATTAAACTTTAATTAAAGTTAAAATTAATTATAATTAAATACCAATAAGGCTTAAATAAGATTCAATATCTCATGTTGATATTTATTAAATATCTCATATTTAACTCTAAAGTTTTTCAAACTTTATAATTAAGTCCTAAAATTATTAAAATACCTTTTTGATCTTCAACCTATTCTTTGTATATAACCTATTCTTTATCTAATCCTAAATCAACCCTAGATCATATTTAGGATTAGATAAATTAAGCTCCTTTAATTTATCTTTAGTTCTTTAATTAAATAATTTATATTCATATATCAAAATTGATATCTCACAACGTATCGTGACTACCAAAATATTTAAGAATATCAAAGTAATATTGACTAAGCATTCCATGTATGATTTTTTGTATAATTCAATCTTTTCACCATACAATGTTTGAATTAGACATAGAATATGAAATTAATGTCTACTCTATTTGAGTCCAATCATGCTAGTTCTCCAACATTAGCAATTAATTCTGTTAATGACATTAGTAAACCATTTTATAAAGTGTCATTCCACCTTAGCCAAAGATTTCCCAAATCAATACTAATTGAAAATAATAAAACATTCTCCCTGATTAATTTAGGGTGTGAATCCTATATTAATTACTCAACTATCTTTATATAGTTCATACTATATCCAATGACTACTGAATTAGTTATACTTGATTAGAATAGGTTATATGTAGTATCAAAACTTAACAATTCTTATATGAGATAATTTGATTATCTCAAATTAAAGAATTACTTATATAATCATCACAATAAGATTTTCCATAGACTCAAAAGTAATGTTTCAAATGGAGTCCTCATATAGGGTTGGTTCAGGGAACTTGTTCTCTAACAAGCACCTACTTATTTGTTTAAGTATCTCTATACTTTAATTTATGAGATTGACTACCCCTTTTATAAGGAAGAAACATAACATATACTATTCTTTTTACACTCTGTTAATGTCCAATCTCGATAAAATAGTGACTACAAATAATTTAGGGATAATATATTAAATTAATATGAATCTCATAATTATGATCCATCATAATTTCATTTGTAATTTATATTTACCTTATAAACTTTATCATATACTTATAAACATGTATAAGATAAATAATTCCTTTAAATAATTATATTACGAAACTACAAGGATTCGATTAGTTATAGTGATTAAACTAACAGTCCTATTAAAGGAAATATGGGGAGTTAAAGTCATGATCTTATCATTCAAGACCTCACTAAATAGCTAAGAGAGAGGGAATTTTGAGCTTAAGAACCTATGAATGGAAGGAAGACTTGTTAAGGTGGAAAGGAAAACTAATAGCAAGGTTTAGCCATAAGTTAAAGACAAAACTGATATTAATGGGGAATGATGAAGCAATGGAAGAACACTTAGGTATTTGGTAACTATAAAAAGGCTACAAAACTTGTTCTATTAATAGGGTCTATTGGTTGTAGTGGATATATTTACTAAATATGAACATTTCGTGGCAATCCCTTTAGTAGAATGGTGGTACAATATCAATTACCACTCTACCATTAATTCAACACTTTACCATTTTTAATTAGTGACTCCAGGTTAGTAATGGTTGATCTGGATCTAATGGAAAGGGATACATTATTCACTATCAATGGCTTCTATCTTAGAAGATCCCAATATAGGATGAAACAATAAGATGATAAGAAGAGATTTGATCAAGAGTTCAAGGGAGGAGGCTAGATGCGACTTAAGCTTTAACCATACAAATAGCATTTGCTACAAAGAGTATTAATCATAATGTTTCCCCTATCCTATAGAAATTACAAAGTGATTAAGAGCAAAGGTAAGGTGGGTTATAAGTTATTACTCCTAGCTGGCACTTCCATACACCTAACATTTCATGTGTGGCAACACAAGTGATTAATTACTAAACAAATTCCTAAGATAGTTAACCTATCGATAAGCTTGATAGTTGCAGAGCATATTTCCTTGGCCATCCTGAGTAAGAGAATTGTTTAAAGGCATTATCAAGCAGTGACTTAGTTGTTAGTGTATTGGTCTGATGGAACTCCATAAAGGCAACATGGGAATATATGCTTAAGTTATAGAAAAGATTTCTACATGTGAACTTGATAGAAAAAGATCTTAAAGGATAGGGAATTATTGCAAATAAAGGTTGACAGTCTTTATGAGAAAGAAAAACAAACAAAAGAGGAAACATCAAAACTTACAATGTCATCTAGTTATTATAATTTTCTACTCTTTATGCACCATTTGGTCACTATCAATATAACAAACTAAGATACATGTTATGTTTATATTGGATATCTGAATATGTAAAGTCTTTTAATGTACAACAGAATTGTAAAAAGGAATTTTCCAGAAACAAAATTGTCCTTATCTTGTCCTCTTTTTCTCTCTTCTCTCTCGTTTCTCTCTTTTTATCTCTCTTATCTCTATTTTTTGGTGCTTAGTTGAGTTTCTTTATATATAACATAGACTACTTGACGACTATGTATACAAGTTAAATCCTATAGAGAGGCTTAATTATGCTTGTGTAAAATCCATATTACGTACCTCTAAGACAAAACTCTAAAAGTGAACCTAGAGTTTAAAGGAAAATTATAATAATAACAAAATTTTCTATAGGGACTACACAAAAAGTGATGAATTCTCCTCCTGTTTTTTCAGTTCCATAAAAAATTTTTGTATATTTTTGTGTGAAGTTCACTAATATCACCTAGACCTCACTTGTGACAAATCTCACCAAAAAGAGAAAAATAAAATAAAATGTCACCATTTAACTGACCATATTAATAAAAATAATTAAATGGTGCCTTTAAATGATTATCTTTTTTTAAGATGAATAAATAATTTTATTAACTTAAGCAAAGCTTTACAACTTTATAAAGACAAGGGTATCATTTCTAATTTACCCAATAAGGTATCACAACTTTAGCACAACTACATAAACATAAATCTAGAATGTGATTACAAGTTCCATGAGATTTTCATTCTTTGGTTGAATTTGGATTGTGTATCATAAGCAATTACGATTTCCCTTATCTATTTGATAGTTTTACCTTATAGGATATGCCCTTTTCGATTCCATTCTTCTATATAGTTAAATGCTCTTTTCCCTTCTAATTGAGTAAATACTATAAATAGATGCAATTTAGAAGATAAAACCATTCTACTTAAGTGTGTTAACAATTCTGATAGCCCATTGTATAATGTTTGTCCATTTTATCAAAAGACAATAGACTTGCATTATATGATGTAACTGATTCCAAGTTGTCTGAGAAAAGCTACACCAGAAGAAAAGGTGTTATAGAATTTTTGGACTATTATTACATAGTAAGCATATGGGGTTATAACTCCTAAATCATCTATTCTTTTTCCTCGACATGTTTTTGATAGCTAATTAGTAGATAACTAAGGCTTTATAAGAGTATTTTTTTCCACCAGATAAGATCATACTACGTAACTTTAGAAATTCAAAGAGTCATTTCCCACCATTAAACCTTGTCTTCTTCAAATGTGCCTAAGTTATGAGATGGGATATTCATTAAGCTACTTGATCCTTTGAAATTACAACTCCAGGTTCCACCCTAAGTAATGTTATTGACTTTAGATTTTAATAGATTTCCTAGAGTCAAATGTAACATCTCATTTCTATAAATTAAAGGACTAAGATTGTTCTAGTTATCAAACCAGAACCAAATTCCATTCCCATTACTAATTTGATGCTTGATTCAAGGTTAAATTTGGTTACTCATCCTAAGCATTTGTTTGGGACTTCATGGATTTTTCCTGCTATGCCCTTTTTCCTATAGACTTGAGTCCTTATGATAGAACTCATTTATCCACCTGGACTATAAAGTTTCCTTACATTGAAATGCTTCCAAATTCTCTTATCAAGAAGCACCTTTTTCATAATCACCAAGGGCACAAAGCCAGGTCCACCTTCTTGCTTACTATGGCATATTTTGAGTTACCTAACTTCCCTAACCATAGGAATTGACTAATACACCTCTATATGTCTTTAATGATATTCTTAGGTAGCTCTTGATGAGTACTCCAATGTGTGTGAACATTCATCATAACCGAAGAGATCAATTGCAGTCTTCTAGTTATGGATAAGCATATATTTTGCCAAGCATTTATCCTAGTCTTATAGTTTTTCATGAGGGGGACACAATCAATATATTTGTTCTTATTATTAGTGATAGGTACTCCTAGGTATTTAAAACATTTAGACATGTTAATATACTTATATCTTCAACATTCAGGATATTAGAAGAGATGTATATACAAATTTTAGAGAAATTGGCTTTTATCCCAAACATTTTAGTGAACTTCTTTAAGATTCTCATGATAAGTGTAATAAAACATAAGTTAGCACCATCAAATAGTTTAGGATCTTTAGCAAAAGTTAAGTGATTTATCAACTTGCATTTGTAATGGTACTTAAATATACAGTTCTCAAATATGAAGGCTTGTAGTAACCTGAAAGGGGCTTCAGTTACTAAAGTGAATAGGTAAGGAAGAGGGTGTCCCTTTGCCTTATTCCTTTATAGCTTTTGAAGAATTTATAGATCTCCTATTAATCAGTATGCTAAAAGTGACAGATGGGATGCATTCCTTTATCCATTGAACAAATTGACTTAGGAAGTCAAATGTTTAGAGGCAGCTTATAATGAATTCTCATCTAATAGTGTCAAATGCCTTGAAAAAAATCTTGAGTGCACAACTCTTGATAGGTCTTCTGGTTGTGTATTGCCTCATTAATTCTTGCACTAGGAGTATATTATTCCCAGTAGATCTACCAGGGATAAATGTTCCCTAAGCCTAGTTTATTAAGGACTTCAACAAGCATTTAAATCTATTGGCTATGATTTTAGAAATCAACTTATGCACAATGTTACAGCCAAAAATAGGGCAAAAATCTTGAATAAATGATGGATTTTGATTCTTAGGAACTAGGCATATGTAAATTATGCTTAAATCCTTAATTAGTTTAGAAGATAAAAAGAATTCTTGCACATCCACCACAATTGAATCGCTAATGATATTCTATGTATTTTGAAAGAAATAACCACTAAAACCATCAGGGTCAGGTGCTTTGGATGGATTAAAGTTAAATAAGATATGATTGATCTCCTAAATAGTGATAGGACTAACCAAATACTCCTTCATTTATTGGTTGATTTTATTTTTTATTACCTAGGTAAATTCCCTAATGATATTACCACCTTCCCTTCGAGTATCATTAGTTTTTTGAAGTATCTCAGTGTAATACATTTTGACGACACTTGATTTGCACCCCTTCCCCCCTCTCATCTATTAACATGGAAATTTTATTTTTGTCTCTGCAGACTAAGATTTTACCATGGAAGAATTTGGTATTGGCATCTCCTGCCCTTAACCAATTAACTTTTACCTTCTGTTTGAGAATGAAATTATACATATTTAGAGCTAAAATGTATTCCTTCATACTTGAGGCTTCTAGGTTCTTGATATTCAAATCATTAAGAGAGTTATAGCATTCTTGCTATACCTTCCTCAGTTTTCCTTAGCTTGCACTAGGTTCAAAATAGAATTCATTTTATCTTGTTTAGTAAAGTCCTTAAAACTTTGTTTAAATCTCTAAAGTTTTCTTATAACTTGGCAGGACTTAAACCCTTCTATCTCTAGTTGTCAATTTCTATTTACTACTTCCTCAAAACCCTCTTTGTTTGTAAGGGAATTAAAAAAACCTGAAAGGATCCCTGGAAAGTTTGTAATTAACTACTACTTAGATTTCCATCCAAGAGTGATCAAAGCATAATGGTTCTCCACATTAAGAAAATGATCTGGAGAATTGAGCAAACCACTATTGATTTATGATGAACTATCTAGCTTTTTCCTAAAAAAGCATTCCCCTTGTCTGTTATTCTAAGTATAAAAGTTTCTGATATATCTCAAGTCCATTATATATATACATTGTGTCACTTCAACTAGCTCTTTTACCAGACCCTTACTCTTAATTCTGTAGCTCTCAACCTCTAAAAGGGAGAGCACAATTAAAGCCTCTTGCCATAGTCCAAAGAATGTTAATAGAAGCAAAAAATTCCTTAATATATTTTCTCCAATAGCTTAGACCTCTAGAATCCATAGTTAACAGTACATAAAATAGATAGAATAAAATAAAAGGGAGTACCAAGGAGATAGTATGCAAGATGGATTAATTGATCTGATGTTAGAGTCATATGGATTATCACCTAATCTCAGGTATAGGCAATGATAATCTTACCATTAAACTGGTGAGTGTGGTTTGAATGAATTCTCCATTCAACACCCAAAAAGCCAAGACTAAATTGCAACTGGGGTAACTTTAATTTTGTTTTTAATAAGCCTATGAATGGAGGCTTCTTCTCCAAAATAATTTCCCTCACTGTTTGTCTTTTAAGATGGTCATTTAACCTTCTTATATTCCATGCTAATATACTAATGTTAGGTATAGTCAAGAGCTTAGGAACCTATCTCATCTTTAATGCCATGGCCATCTTTCATCTAAATATTTCCATTCATTAAAGTAGCCTCCTCCGAAGAGTTGTATTCGCATATGAAGGTTTTGGTATAGGGGCTTTTACCTCCTTCATAGATATAGCTAAACTAGAATTATCCTGAGATATGTCATTATTTTCTTCAGGATCGATTTCTAAAGTATTGTTTTCATTGGAATCTAGAATGGTGACTCGAGTAGCTTCTTCATATCTTATCAATTCAATGTAACTACCTGTAGCAAAGGTTTTTCCTATAGGCTTCCATATAGTTTCTGCGTTTCTATGGGTAAAAGAGCTGGACTTCGTCCTTTGTATGTTCTTCATTATCTTCTAGCTTCATCATAGGTATCACCTCAGGTAATTCATTATTTTTCTATATCTCTGCATCGATTTTAACATAACATATCCTATTCATACGTTCAGTTTAGGAATCCATGACAATAGGCTTATCCACTAAACTAGCCCAAAAACTCAGTCTTAGGTATAACCTCAGGTAATTCGCTATTTTTTTGTATCTTTAAATAGATTTTAGCATAACATATTCTATCTGTATGTGAATTTTCGAAATCCATGTTGATAGGCTTACCCACTAACCTAGCTAGGAAGCTCAGTCTTTCTACTACCCAGAATTCAAGTGGAACACTATGGAAATTTATCCATGTTGGCATGACATTAATGTTAACCTTAGCTAGTTTAATCCCTGACCTCTAATTTTGAAGGAATATAGGTTGCCCTCCATTATGCCAGGGACCTTATTTCAGGATCTCACTCAAACAACCTTCATTAGAAAACTTTAAAATGAATGTATCCTCGTTGGTTATCATTGTCTTCTCCAAACCTTTTTTGCTCCACTTGTCTATAGCTCAAGTTTGTACATGCGAGAAGGAAGGACTTTTGCTCCAAAAGTAGCCTACTAAAGTAATAGACTAGACTATTACAATAACATTAATTAACTTTACTGGAGGAGCTAAGACTCCATCTACCATTGCTTCTTAGTAGTGAGTGAGTTTATTTTTAACAAAAGGAGTAACTAACTTATTTTTCCAAAAGCTAGTAGTAAGACTAAGGTGAGTTGTTTCACTTTAGGTAGTTTGAAATTTGAATCGGGGTACGTGCTACTCCTATAGGGCATGTAAGCGACCTATAAAGATCTGGAAACTCTCACCTACTTAAGCCAACTTCAACATTCTTATACCTAGAAGAGTTCCCTTAAAGCATAGGACAAAAGGCAAGGCAATTTATCCAGTGCAGCACTGTTACCTTCTTTTAGGGTCCCTTTCACCAAGAGAGAACTAAATTCAACTGATTGGAGACCAACTTTAGGTTATAATTTACCAAAAATGGAAAGTACTTGGAGGCATTTTAGTAAATTTCCTAAAGAGAAGTCAGACCTAAAGAGAAGTCAGAGGTTATGGGTTTGGTCTTGTTGCATATCTTTTTAACTGATTATCTCTTTCTATTAATTGAAATTTTAAATTAAATTATTTTAAAATAGTAAGTTTTTTTTACAAATATTAGTGTACAATTCAATTTTATTGGTAAAGGGAGATTTTTTAAAAATCATTAATTATGAAAAATTCTGAATTTTGTATATGTTATTAAGATTTGTTATCTATGGTACTCATTTAAAGACCTCCACTTGCCAGTAACAACTTCACGTTTCTCAATTACATGAAATGAAAACTCAATCTTAAAGACTACAATAATATGTTTTTAATAATGATTAAATGATAGCAGAACGAGAAAATTAAGATACAGAATATAAATCTTTTGTTGTAGTTTTTATTTATTAAATATTTATTATTTTACATTATTAAAAAACACATTACAAAATTGAAACTCAAAAAACAATTTATATTTTTGAAAAATGAATAAATTGCATTAACTAAAGGTGGAGCTAATACAACATCACAATGAGTTCTAGGCTATTAAGCCTTCCATTAATTACAATGAGATAGTAAATCATTACAAAAAAATAGGTATAGACCAATATTGTTATCTGGTGAAAGAGAATTTGGCACATTTTTAGCAAAGATAATTGATCTGATCCAATTAATAATCTTGTTTGCTAACTGATAATTCTCTTTTTCCCTGTGTGGAAAGATTTTGCTATTTCTCTCCTTCCAAAGTGTTTAAATGGTGGTAGTGAAGCAGTTTTAAAGAGTATCCTGTTAGACATGCCATGTTTTGAGCGCCTAATAACCCAACTCAATATTTGTTCCTAGTCATACATGTATATGTTAGTTGTAATTAAGTGTAGGATCCTATTCTAGATTACTTTAGAGAGCCTGCATAGAAAAAAAAGGTGATTTATATCTTCGACTACCATCTTACATAATACACAATTATAATCCGTATTGCCAAGCCATTGACTTTTGTCTTAAGCCTATTTCTAATAGCTAACTAAGAGATTAGAGAGGCTTTAGGGATTAAAGTGTTACTCTATAGAACATTAAACCAAGACACTTCAAATAATCTAGTGGTAAGTAGCTAATGACATGACTTGTTTGAGAATTGATTATTCGGGTTAGGTGTCTAAATAATTTCATCTTTGTTCATCACATCATTCTTGTAAAAAACATTGCATTAAAGTATCAAAACCTCTCAAATATCCACTCTATTCACAATTTGAGATTAGAGATGAGCCTTTAAGGTTCAAAGGCATTCTATTTCTAAAATGAATCATGTCGAGGTTGTGGATAATAGGACTAGAATCTAACCAATTGTCAAACTAAAACCATATCTTTTTGATATTGCATGCCTTGTGTTTAATCCATGGATATATAACGTCTCTCAACTTCATCAACTGAATCAAGGTCCAAAAGGCCACCCTCGTATAAGTAGCATGCCAAAATTTGATAGTTTGGTGGTGATATTCATGGATCTATTTGATCCAAGGTGCATTCTGATTAGTCTACCTTTGTGAACATTTTCTCAGTAATTTCCCAAGTCCTTTGGAAGAATAGTATAGGGAAGCCATCTGGTCCAAACAATTTTAAAGGATGTAAACTAAAGAGGACCCTTTTGACATCAATTTCAATAACCAGGGATACCACATAATCTTTTATTCTTTAGTCAATAGAGTAATAAAAAAAAGTTATAGTGCATTATTACTTAGAGTAGTAAAATCCTCAATACCCATCAACTTCAAGTATAGCTGCTAACTAGTTCTTACATTCCATCATGATCAATGTATTCCAGTACACTAGAATATTGTAATACAAAACTTTGTTGACATTTATCCTAGCAAGTAAGGTGGAGTGAAACCTTGTGTTAGAGTCTCCATCCTTCTTCCAATTTAATCTAGACTTTTGTTTAAGTATTGAATTATGGAGTCAAACGCTTGATGATATTCTTGCAATCTCTTAACCTTTGCCAATATTAGTTCTGCATTATGTGGAGAGTCAAAGTAGGCTTTTTGGACTTGAACTAGCTTCTCCTTAAGGGAAGTTAGGTTCTAATTTCTTCCAAGCATAAAGATCTTAAGAGCACTCTTCACCATTTTTAATTTCTGCATAAACTGATATGATTTGTAACCCTCTACATTATGACTCCAACATCGGCTAATAAATGCTAAGAACCTTTCCATCTAACTAATGTCCTTAAAAAATCTAAAAGGAATTCCCCCTGTTTTGCATTCAACCATCTTTTGTATTAGCGTATAGGAGTAATCAGACATTAGAATTTCTCCAAAGTGAACAAAAGAGTTAGGAAATTGATTGAGCCATGTAGAATTGACTAAGATATGTCTAACTTCTTTCCTATAAACAGGCTACGATGTTGATTATTACTCTATGTTAGTAATTTTCCATTTGAATCTAAATCCACCAGATCCATCTTCATTAAGAAATTAGAGAGTTCCTTTATTGAACTAAACTTAAAATTCTTGATACTCACCACTTTATTTGAGTTTAAGGAGCAATTGAAGTCCCCCAACTAAATTTGAAAGCATAAATAAGAGTTACAGCAAAAACAAGGCTCATACCTTTCATCTGGCAATGAAAGTGAAAATACTTGTCTTCTTTTATAGCTTGTACTCTAATCATATAAGAATTATGTAGACAAAAAGTTTGACCATTATGGTAAGAGTTGTGATTAGAAATAGTCTCCCAATTACCAACCAAAAATTAAAACTAAATAGAGCATTGGGTTTTTTTATTTTAGTTTCAAGAAGGCATATCAAGCAAGACTTCTTATCCTTCACCACCTCTTTCACTATAGCTTTTTTGTGAGGGTCATTTAATCCTCTAATGTTCGATACAAGTATTGACATTAACGGGGAAATCCCCTTTATTTTTGCTATTTTGTTATTTTGTTTCCCTTTATTCCTAGGAGTCTTTCTTTTGGTGCTATTATAAAGCATTTTGAATTCTTCAGTTGCTTCTTAATTAGTGGTCTCTAGTTCTGGAACATTGCTTGCAGGATTAGTTTTAGTGTCTTTAGCCACACATTCATTACTACTTGCATTTTCCAGTTGCTTTCTTTCAACATTAATTTTTTCCAGGCCCCTTTATTCTATTATAACTCTTATCTTAACACTTTTATCAGTAGGTTCCAATTGTTCAAGATTATGAGATTCAATCACTTTTGCAATTGCCACTTTTTCTAATCTTATTTTTGCAGTTGTTTCCCAAGTTATAACCTCCATTTCAAGGAATTGTGGATTAGTAGAATTAGCAAAATTAACATTATTCATAATCTCTTCCCCTCTTATATCATCCAGGGGAGTATTGCTATGTTCAAGCTCTAATAATTCTTCCTGCTAACTAGTTTTAAAAGCTCTTCTAGTAGGAACCCATGTTTTGATAGAATTGTTAGGTTTCCAGGGGTAAGTGAGTGGTATTTCAGTCCTCTCTAATTCACCAAATTCACTAAGCCTTAAGACAGGAAGAATATCACGCAATAAACCACTCTTCTGAATTTTAATACATATCTTTACATAATAAATTCTCTCTATAGTGGTTGTTTGGAATCCATACAAACTGATTTTTCCAAGGAACTTGCCAAAAAATTCAATCCCTCTATAGTCCAAAATTTCATTGGTGAATTATGAAAATTAACCTACAATGGAAGTACATCAATCTTACCTCTATCAAGCTCCATACCAGGCCTCCATTTCTAAATAAAGAGAGGCTAATCACTAATGTGTCGGGGTCCTTGTTCAATGATCTCATTAAGGTTTGTTTCATTAGAAAGAATTATAACATCCTCTTGTAACATTACTTTATCTAATCCTTTCCCCCTATCTAGCTTGGAGCCATGCATTTACTATAAGAAAAGTAGGGCATTTAGACCAAAAAAGCCAATTAAAGCAGTAGACTTGGCCCTAGCACTATCCTTGAGCAACTCTACAAGAGGGGTTATAACTCCATCTTTAATGTCATTTTGATATTGCTTGAGTGTTCCTTCATTATGTTGTGTTTGAAATTTGTTTCACCATCCTTCTATTAGGCTAGGATTCATAAAATCTTTGTCCACATAAGCATTTCAACTAGCATTTTTCTCAATGTTATCACCTCTATATTTGACAAAAAGAGCTTCTTTAGATAGAATACGGAAGTCATCTTTAAAGAGTGAGGGTTCTCCTTTCTCCTTTCTCCTTTCTCCATTACCAAGTGTAAGGCCTGGGGAGGGCCTTCCATCAAGGTTGAAGCCTCAGTCACTTTGAGGAAAAAGTCAAGCAAAAATCAGAAGTAGGAAGAATTCTTCCAAAAATGAAAAAGAAGAGGGGTATTTTGGTAAATTCAAGTAGTGAGAGGTCATAGCAAAAAATTGTAGAGACAGGACAATTATTTAATATTAAATTATCTTAGTGGATATTTAATCAAACTTCCTACATTACCAAACCATACAATTTTAAGTTACACTAAACAACCCTTTATGCATACATTAGCTAATGAATGAAATTTGCTCAAATTAGTAATACACTTTAATCAAGGTTTACGTCTAAACTCTTGTAT
>JANTPM010000005.1:10541153-10554140 GCA_025434745.1 Erythroxylum divaricatum
CATTGTTCGTGATTTGTGAAGATTTAAAAAAATTTGAGAAATGACCTATTGCAAATTTCCTGCCGTGAAATAATTTTGAGATTGATTATGAACAATTTGAATAGTTTTGGAAAAATAAGCTTCCGAAGAAAATTTGTTATTGTGAGATTTTTATAAAATGACAAAAACTTAAAAAATGTTTTTTGCTTATTATTTGCTTTATAAATATGTTATCCACGAGTTGTCAAGCTCACCCCCCTTTCATCCCCATCTCCAGGTATAGAGCAGGGGATCGGATGAAAGAATGTCAAGACCGTTTGTTCGTTTGTGTATAGCGTGTATTTTGTGTAAAGTTAATTTTGGTATTGATATGGTATATGGCTAAACTGCCATTGATGTATTTCGAGCATGTATTTCGAGCATGTATTTCAGAATGTATGAGGATTACAAATTTGAGTATATATTTGAGTATGGTGTATCTAAATTCTGGAATTATGATTGGATATGAATATGACGGGTTGTATTTTGAACTGATTTATGAACTTGTTGTTAAATTGAGGTATGAATGTGACTGAGGATTGCCTGGTGACCTTGTATAAAGACTTGAATTATGATATTATGTATAATGATTATGATTTTTATATTTAGTTGAGAAATTAATAGGACTTGGATTTGTATAATGTGTTTTGGATATGGATATGTAGATATAGGATTGCGTTTGTTGTGTTGGATTCCGGACGTGGAGTCCGATGATACTGGCTATTATGTGAGAATAGAGAAGTGTATTTTGAACACTTTGCAGGTTTGGGTTAGTTAGAATGCAATCGTTATGCTGCCGAAATTTTGAAAAAGTCAAATAACACTTAGGTTAAGAGATGTGATTTTGGGATATGTATGATTGTATAAGAAGATTATTATGATTTGAGTTTTTGGTTTAAGGTTTGGAATTGATAAATTCCAAATGGAAAAGTATATTGCTTTGAATGAGATTTGCGCTTAGAAATGTGATTGAATGAAAAAAAATATATCGATTTGGACTGATTTTAGTCTAAGGTTTCCAACACGATAGTCTTTTACGATATTTGTGTCGAATGTCGGATCCGTTTTTGTTTTATTTCAGTATTCGTTTCGCTTCGATTCGTATCCGTTTTACTCTGTTCGATTCGTTCGTTTCGTTGTCGATTTCGAGTATAGCTTTGTCTTCCGATTTATGTTTCCGCCTTTCGAGACATTCACTTCCGATTTGTGATACGATTCGTATTAGTATTCGATTTCGATTTGCTTCCACTTTCGTTTTGCGTTTTGCTTTGTGTCTCCGTTTCTTCCGCTTTCGTTTTTCGGTTGGGATCCGGTTCCGAGATCGGTCCCAACAACAAAGGACACTATCGAGGCGCTCCCTGACAAAATGAACGAAGCCAGAACCCCTTTCCCAAGTAAAGGGGAAACCGTCCATGCCGAGATCCTGCAATGCGACAGCAGAGATAGCTTGACGAAAGCCACTAATTAACCATTGTGGATGCAGCACACGACCTTCTTTTTCCTTATGACATAGGATGTCATTAAAATCTCCTAACACACACCACGAAAGAGAAGACTTAGAGCGAAGAGAGACCAATAAGTCCCATGACTCTCGCTTCTGAGATCGGTTAGGATTGCCATAGAAGCTCGTAAGGCACCAGGGCGCCAACCCAAGAACCTGTACCCTGACATCAATATGAGAGCGAGAGAAACTGATAAGAGTAGCCATAGCTCTTTCACGCCACATGAGGGCCAAGCTCCCACTATGCCCCACCGGGTTAACAACAAAAAGGCCTTCAAAGTCAAGTTTTTTTTGAACAAAGTGAACCTTCTCAATTGGCACCATGGTTTCCATTAAGAAGACAAAATTGGCCTTTGCAGACACCATATCTGCCAGACACTGTACTGTTCGTGGGTTCCCAAGCCCACAACAGTTCCAACTTAAAGTACTCATGGACCCGAGCGAGCCCTGGGATCAGAACCCGCCAACTTCAAGTTTTTCTGCACTTCACTACTATGCCCAAGAGGTGGGAGACCTTCTGCCGTCCGGGGACGTTTAAACTCCACAACCACGAGCCCCTCCACACAATCGGAATCCCGCATTGGAGTCTTCGCCCCATAATCCAAATTCATCCCCTACTGGCCCTCCCCCGCCATATCCATAGCATCTGCAAAACCGCCCTTCAATACACCAGTGATTGCCACTCGGGGTACCTCGTCTCTTAGCCATTGCTCTCCAATTGAAGAAACATGTCGAGGAGCTGCTTTCAGCCACACCCCATACGGATATTGGTCTTTAGGAACTCCTCCGAGATCAAATAGCTTCGGACAGAATTTATCCAAGTGACCCAGTAGACCACCAAAAAAACAAAATGTAAGAAGTCGTTCATATTTAAAGTTAACCTAAGTCCAATCGGACCCTACTATCTTCACCTTCATCCGTCGCTTCAGTGGGCACCGAACATCTAAGGTTACTCGAATGCGCATAAATATTTTCCAAACCCCTGCAAAATTGTTCTGATTGGCTTCTCTTAGAGCGATTAACTGCTTAGGATGAAAACAACTCCTAAATTTATTGATTTGGTACCATATAGGTAGCTCCCACGTGACATAAAATGAGTAAGTTCCGTACGCAGCATTGATATTAAAATAGTTACGTACAATTAAAAACGAAGTGAAAACAAACTATACTTGGAACTTATGGTCATAAATTCAACTGACGTACTTTGGTGGGCCATCGTTCCATGTATAGTTCAGCAATAACACGTAGACTTGCTTGTTTCTATACAGGCAAGTGGCTTGTGGGTCCATCAGCATTTGCAGAAGATTTATGTATATGTTGAGCGTTAGCGAACGCTGACAGGCAACCTGTCAAGATTGGAATGAGTACCGGTCCTCTGACGCCATCGCCTGACTTGAGGATAGAAGAAGCTAAGTGCTGCAATTATTGACAACCATATACTGAGAATCTAATCTGCCACGCCAAAAGCTACATCTATGGTAATCGAGAAATAAGATTTGATCCAAGCAAACAGCAATCGCCATCTATCAAGTCTCATCCTTTTGTTGATGTGTGTTAATAAATGAAGCTCTTTCTCGCCAGTTATTATTATATTGTAACCTGATTTTCCGTAATATTAATAACGGTTAATTAAAAAAAGTTTAAATTTAGGTAATTTTATAATTATAACTCAAATTTTAAAAGATAATAATAAAATATTCAAATTTTTATTTTTTATTTAAATTGACATCTTTTTGTTAAGTTTGTTAAAGTGACTTGTCACGTGTTCCAAAAACCTTAAATATAAGTTAAAACTAATACAACAAATAAAGATTAATGAAAAACATCTTTTAATCATATAACTAAAAACGACATCATCGTTTAAAAGTAAAATCCCTAAATTAGTTTATGCAGCCTCTACTTTATCCTTTGTTTTTAATTTGTTCTCATAACTTTCTCTCTAATACACGTAAGTCAAAATTAACACAATAAATCTTCATTAATAACACAATGTCATTTAATTACATAACTAAAACAATGTCGTTGTTTGAAAATAGAATCTTTAATTTAATTTACGCAACCTCGACATCCTCACCCTTCGTTTTCAGTTTGTTTTCCAACCCTTACCATTCGTTTTCAATTTGTTCTCCTTATGCTCCAAGCTACTCTCAGATTGTAGTGCACTGCAACTGCAAGCCCTTCATTTTCAATTCATTGTCCCGACGCCCTTAGCCCTTTTCACATCACAACAATCTCATTTTGCTCTCGCATCACAGTCGGCTATGTTGAGGCTACGTAAACTGATTTAGGGATTCTATTTTTAACGACGTCGTCTTTGTAATATTTATTAATATTTATTTATTGTGTTAATTTTAGTTGACGTATATTAACACTAATTTTAGCTTATATGTATTAATAGTTAGAGTTTTCCGGAATACGTGGTAAGTCACGTCAGTAAACTTAACAGAGAGACTAACGTCAGGCTAAACTTGAAAAAATTGAAAGTTTGAACATTTTATTGCTACTTTTTTAACATTTTTACTATAGTTGTAAAATTGGGCAAAGTTTGGAATTTTTTTTGGTTAACCGTATTAATAATTAATGGGTTACTATGCTCGATTTAATAACTATTCTGATAGGAATGTAATAAGGATTTGGGGTATGAATTTTAAGAAATTTTATTGTTATAATTGATTGTTTCATACAATAGTGTAATTAATCTATTTGAATTATTCAGTGATAAATCACTGAAACTAAACATTAAGTAATAGTTAATTCATATTGTATCCGTTAAAATAAACAATAATATCTGATGTTATAAAACATGATAAATTTAAGAGTAAGCATTTCTCTCAAATATAGTAACATTCAAACTGCTATGTTTCATAACCTTAAGATCTTTGTGTTAATCTTTCTTACATGATAAATTGCAGGATCTTAGAATCTAATAAGTTTTCATAATAACATAAGCGTATCTCGATTCGTCATATTTTTGATACTTTCTGAATAGATAATCTTCAACAATCTTCAACAAGATATTTTTAGATTTTGTTTTCTCTCTCTTGACCTTTGTTTTATTATTTTCCGTATATTGTCTGATGGAGAGAGATATATAAAAGACTTTAACAGGTAGAAACAGAGAGGAAGTAGTTATCATTTAAAATTCAAACAACTATTTTCATTATCCTTATTTTTACGTTCCATTAATGTAAATACATCATAATATTTATTTTTAATTAAACCTAATATATCTTATTCAAATAACTAATGGGACTTAATATACTTAAATGATTAAAACAAAATATATGGGCCACATAATGAAATTATCTAACAATCTCCCACTTGGCCTATGTAACTTAATCACGGTTTAACAATATAATATAATATGCATATAATAAAACTTTAATCCCCTTTATTTTCTTTAGGCGCAACATTTATCATAAATAAGTAAAAAACTAGAAAGGATCATAGCGATTGTACATCTTTGAATGTGATATATTTCCTTCTATGCATTACAAAACTAGTTTATAACTTAATATGATCTATTATCACAAAACTAGTTTATAACTTAAAATGATCTATTATGAGATATATCTTAATGGTTCAACAATAATGTCTTTGTAAAAGACAAATCTTGTTAACATTCACATAACCATTCATGTATATATACTAGCAATAAACAGCAGGATCCAATATCAGAAACAATATATAGAAATGAGCTCAGAGTATCAAATGCATAAAATACATAAATAATAACATGTTCAATCATGGTATCGAATGATGCCCATTCTTTGGACATGTTCGTTAAATTTCTCCGGTGGCAATCTTTTTGTTAATGGATCTACTATTATAAAATTAGTACGAATATGTTCGATTGACACTCTTTGTTTATGAACTTCTTCTTTAACGACAAAGTATTTGATTTCCATATGTTTAGCACCTTTTGAATACTTTTCGTTTTTCGAAAAGATGACTATTATAGAATTATCACATTAAATTTTCAACTGCTTGACAATACTATCGATAATTCTAAGTCTTAAAATAAAGTTGCGCAGCTATAAACCATGAATCATGGCTTCAAAACATGTCATAAACTCAGCTTCCATAGTAGATGCAACAATGATAGATTGCTTCGCACTCTTCTATGAGAATGCTCCTCCAACTAGAAGAAATAGATAATCAAATGTTGATTTTCTCGTGTCAACAAATCCAACATAATCTGAATCTGAATATCTAGTCACTTCAAGGTGATCAGATCTTCTATAAGTGAGCACATGATCTTTTGTTTTTTGTAAGTATCTTAAAACTTTCTTTGCATCTTTCTAATATTCCAATCCAGGATTACTCTGGTATATGTCTAGCATTCTAACAACAAAACTGATGTCTAGCCTAGTACATGTTTGAGCATACATTAAACTCCTAAAAATAGATGCATAAGGAATTCTTTCCATTTCTGCGCTTTGCAATTCATTCTTTAGGCATTGCTTAAGACTAAATTTGTCTCCTTTTTGAATTGAAACAACAATTGTAGAGCATTTGTCCATATTGAATTTCTCTAAAATCTTTTTGATATATGCTTTTTGAGATAACCCTAACATTCTTTGTGATCGATAACGAAACATCTCAATTCCTATCACATAAGATGCATCACCCATATCTTTCATTTTGAAATTTTTATAGAGAAACGCCTTAGTCTCATGTAACAATCCAAGATCATTAGTAGAAAAAAGATATCATCAACATATAGGACTAGAAATATAAATTTTCTCTCATTGATCTTCAGATATATACACTGATCAACATGTTTTCTTTAAAACTAAAAGATGTAATTGTATCATTAAATTTGAGATACCATTGTAGGGAGGCTTGCTTAAGTCCATATATTGATTTCTTAAGTTCACACACAACATTTTGTTTTCCTTCAACTAGGAAACCCTCAGATTGATCCATATAGATTTCTTCCTCTAAATTTTCATTCAAAAAGGTAATTTTTACATCTATTTAATGGAGCTCTAAATCATAATGAACTGTCGCCATAATAATTCTAAATAAATCCTTTTTAGAAACAGGAGAAAATGTCTCATTATAATCAACATCATTCTTTTAAATATAACCTTTGGTAACAAGTCTAGCCTTATATCTCTCATTGTTACCATTAGAGTCAAGTTTGGTTTTGAAGACCCATTTACATTCGACTCTTTTACAACTTTTTGGTAATTTAATAAGATCCCATACTTGATTTTCATCCATAGATTTTAACTTTTCATTCATGGCATCTAACCATTTATTAAAATTTTCATTTTCAATGGCTTGTAAAAACGAATCTGGATCGTTATCAATACCTAAATCACCTTATACTTTTTGTAATTAAACTACATTATCATCCAAAATTTTCGATCTCTTTTGTCTTTGAGATCTTCTTAATGCAACTTCATGTGGCTCATTTACAATAGGTTCATTAACGATGACTTCATTATTTGGAGCTTGGTTATGCATTTGTTGTTCTTGACCATGCATTTGTTGTTCTTGTAAGTTGTTAAAATTTTCAACAACTCTAGGAACAAACACCTGAGAAGAAGTTATAAACAAGAAAACTTGTTCTTTAACTTCTTTAATATTTACTTTCTGTGACTCTGAACTTCTACTAATTTATCCATTTTCGATAAATCTAGCATTTCTAGTTTCAACAATTCTTGTACTATGATTATGACAATAAAATATATACCATTTAGACTTTTATGGATAACCAATGAAAAAACTACTATTTGTTCTTGAGTCCAATTTCTTTTCATGTTGATTGTATATTCGTACTTCAACTGGACAACCCCAAATATGTAGGTGTCTTAAACTAGGTTTCCTACCTATCTATAGTTCAAAAGGTATTTTTGGAACTACTTTACTAGGAACCCTATTTAATAAATACATGGTAGTTTTTAATGCATACATCCACAATGATGATGGTAGAGAACAATGACTCATAATACTCTTAACCATATCCATTAAAGTACGATTGCGCGTTTCTGCTACATTTTTTTTATTGTGGTGTACTTGACATTATGTATTGAGCACATATACCATGCTTTTCAAAAAATTTAGCAAATGGGCCAAAACATTATCCACTTTTGCTATATCCTTTATAATATTCACTACCTTTATCAGATTGGACAATTTTAACTTTTCTATCTAATTATCTTTCTACCTCATTTATAAATGTTTCTAAAGCATTTATTGACTGAAATTTTTCATGAAGCAAATAAATATACCCATAACATCAAAAATCATCAATGAAAGTGATGAAAAACTTTTGTCCATTAAATGAAACATCAAAAGGCTCACTTATATTAATGTGTATAATTTCAAAGAGCTGTGAATTTCTTGTGGCTTTTTTCTTAATTGTGTGTTTTGTATGTTTTCCCTTAATATAATTCACACAAATTCCAAGATCATTAAAATCTAATATTGGAAGAATTTCATTCTTTACTAATCTGGTCATTCTATCTTTTGATATATGACTCAAACGTTTATGCCACAATAAGCTAAAGTTTCATTTATAAAACTTCTTTTAGTACCAACATTATGATGCAAGGTCAACAGGGTTTCAATAAAAAATTTATCAAGCTTTAATTTGTACAAAACATCACAGAGGATACTAGAACGGATAAGGCAATTATGTTTGAAAAAACTTAAACATCCATTACCAAATTTGAAGGAATATCTAAAATATCAAGCTTTGATAAAGAAACTAAGTTTCGAGAAATTGTAGGAACATAAAGTGTTTCGAAAAGATCTAAATGATGTCATGTGTCTAAAATCAAACGATAAGTTCCAATGGTTTCAACTATAGCTTTGGCTCGATTTCCTATGAAGACAAATTTTTTATTTGGGTTTACGGTTTGAATCGTAAGGAATCCCCACATTGTATTACTAACATAAGTGGTAAATCCATAATCAATCCACCAAGTATTATAAGGAACTTCTACTAAATCAGATTCGAAGCACACTAAAACACTAGGCTTACCTTCCTTTTTGAACCATGCCTTACGTTTCAGACAATCCGTCTGATAGTGTCCAGTTTTCTTACAGAAATGACATTTATCATTCCTTGGTTCCTTCTTAGATATTGAAGTTGATGCATTACCCTTACGTAATACATCCTTTCCCTTTCTTTTCTCCTTTTTGAACTTCTTTCTAGTTCCTTGATTACCCACGAGATTAATTGAGTGAATCCCTTGTTTCTTAAGCCCTCTTAAATAAGCATACTTTACAGTTCATTCACATTCCATTTGTCTTTAATAGTATTATAACTCATTTAGAATTGACCATATTTAGGAGGTAAGGAATTAACAATAAATTGCACAAGGAAACTTTCACTCAATTCCATTTCCATGGATCTTAATCTTGCTGCTGTATTTATCATTTCAGTAACATGCTCATGCATAGTACGAGAACCATCGAACTTTATGGTGGTCAACATACCCATTAAGGTTCTAGCAGGAGACTTATCAGTAGAATCAGACTGAGAAATTTCTTTAACAAGCTTAAGATACTCCTTAGCATTTTCAGTATTGGGAATTGTAACCTTAATATTGCTAGCCATAGTCATTCACATAAATATGAAACTTAGTCTATTTGATCTTTCCCAACCTTCATGAAAAGATCGTTCTTTAGCACTGCTATTATCAGCAAGTGCTACGGGCTTATCAGTTTGGAGTACTAAGTCATGATCTAGGATTCCTAGGTTGAACTGAACTTGTTCACGCCATTCATTAAAGTTAAGCTCATTAAACTTTATAGTAGACAAAGCTTGCAACTGGATAGCAATAGAATTGAATGGTGCAAATTTTATATAAGAAATACTTTACGTTAATGCTTTGAATCATAATTTAAACACATAATTAAAATTAAATAACAAATATATCAACAATAAACATATACTGTGGTTTCCTTTGGGTAAAACAACAATATATTAAACACATAAATTGATGTTTAGTAATATTTACATAATTGATAATCAAGCATACACTTATTAGATATATTAGTTATCTTTGGATATACTAAATATTATCTACTAAAGTATACTAATTAATCACGATTATACTCATTGATATAAAATTAACTAATCAACCTTTGGGTAATTCTTAAATATTTTAGTATCAATGAATTTTAGTATAACCATTAAATATATCTTTATGTCATTGCAATCGTAACCATCACATTATCATGGATAACTGTATATCTATTTTAATTTGATATTTATAAAACTTTCTAATTTGGCCACTTTGATGACTAACAAATTATTCATTATATAAATATCAAATTAAATAAATGATAATGGAAGTCATATTGAAACTAATTCTTGTTCATATGCATAAGTACTTTATTACATTAACAATTATTAATATATGGTGCTAAAATCATACATCAAATTTTACAATTAAAACTCACGACATTTAATGAAACAAGAGGCTTAAGAGAAATCAAAGCAAGTAATTCTTCTAAAGATGTTAATTCATCACGACGACTAATAAAAGTAAACATAAAAGTATTAATGAAGCATTAAAGAGACATGATAAAAGAAATAAGTGAAATAGCACATAAGAGAATGCACGAGAGAAACACAATTAATGGAAGAGAAAATGTTTATGTCCATTAATGGAACATTTTCAAACCATCCTTAATAAAGAAACATAAGATAAAGCAAAACATATTTAATGAAAATAATTAATGGCGTTGTTAATTCCAGTGTTAACT
Source organism: Erythroxylum divaricatum (assembly GCA_025434745.1). Lineage (NCBI taxonomy): Eukaryota > Viridiplantae > Streptophyta > Magnoliopsida > Malpighiales > Erythroxylaceae > Erythroxylum > Erythroxylum divaricatum. The sequence continues at coordinate 10,551,403 of JANTPM010000005.1, forward strand.
TGGAAGGGAAGCACTTAATGTTGTTTTTCCTTTCCTTTCTCGTCTTGATAACATGATTTTGGTGGAAACAAAACATTTGTCATTTTCTATATATAAGAAAGAGAGAAGACGTGATTGTTTCCTTATAAAACAAAAAACATGTCATAATTGGTAAGGAAATCATTATAAATTTCTTCTTGATCATGTATATCATATATATAATTATATCATAATAATTCTTGATTTAATATCTTAAATGGAAAATTATTGATTTTCAAAACCGTGCTTTGATGCACATGTAATCTTTCTTACATGAAAACTTTATCATATAAATTTAAACACATAAATTGCAAGATCTTAGAATCTAATATTTTTTCATAATAACATAAGCGTACCTTGATCCATCATATTTTTGATACTTTCTGAACAGATAATCTCCAATAATCTTTTATAAGATATTATTCGACTCTCTTGGCATTTGTGTCTTTATTTTTTTGTTGTCTGATGGGAGATACATGAAAGACTTAAGAGGTAGAGAGAGAGAGAGGAAGTAGCTATCGGTTTAAAATTCAAACGACACCTCTTTTCATTATCCTTATTTTTACGTTCCATCAACGTAAATACATCACATTATTTATTTTAATTAAACCTAATTCTCTTATTCAAATAGCTAATGTGATTTAATATACTTAAATGATTAAATCAAAATATATGGGCCACCTAATGAAATTATCTAACAGACTATTATTAGTTTATCACCTTTTTTTTGGTATCAGCACAATGGTTTAAAGAGTAAGTGCCTATTTGGATAGGTTTTTGGAAGATCAATAAGTAATTTTCTCCACCACAAAAGCCTTTTTTTTAAGAAAAATGGATATTTTGTTATAAAATAAAAAAGCACTTTTTTAATAGATATGACTTTTTTGGCAACCAAAATATAGCTTTTTAAGAAGCTCAAATTTGGAGCTTCTCAAAAAAGTATTTTTTCGAGTAAATTTTTTAGATCAATTAATAAGCCTATTTTTTAGTCCCTTTTGCCTTTATGTTTTACACATAATTCCTACAATATCCACAAATACATCTTCACTACCCGAAAAAGTGCTTTTTTGCCAAATACGATTTTTAAGAAGCTCAAATTTGGAGCTTCTCAAAAAAGTGTTTTTTCGGGTAGATTCTTCAAATCAATTAATAAGATTATTTTTAGTCCGTTTTACTTTTATATTTTACATATAATTTTCACAATACCCACAGATACATATTCATGTTTATTTTGAGATTTATATAATATTATTTGACTTTTTTCTATGTGTTAATATTTATATTTGATATTAGTTTTATTTATGTTATAATCAATATAAAAGATTTGGTTAGATATATTTTCAGCTATGTTTCATATGGTTTAAAGTTATATAATAATTAATATATTGTGCTTTGCATATTGTTTAATATACTTTAAATAATATTTATATGTATAAATAAGTTTTATTACAAAATAAAATATAGTTAAATTTAAAAGTACTTTTTATTTTTATGTTGCCAAATATTTTACTATATGAAGCTCATTCAAAAAAGCTTTTTTTAAGTGACAATCAAACAATTAACTCACTTATTAGAAAATGTCTTCTAAAAAAAGATCTACAAAAAAAGCTCTACTATTATAAGCCCAACCAAACAGAGGTAAGACTATGTTTAATTAGATGGTTATTAATGAAATATAAAATAACTTTCAATTTGGAAGGTTTAGTGTGAAATATAAAATGATAAACAACATGTCACTATATTATATTATAAATCTTTCTGTTAAACAACATTTCACTATATTATATTATGAACTCTTTTATCCCTCTCAAACAACAATTTTATAATATTACATTCACTTACATTTCATTCTATTATAAATCATTTCATTCCTTTTCATTTAATTTCATTTCATTAAAAACCTTATATCTAATCAAACATAGCCTACATACTTTTATGAGATGATTTTTTTTTAAGATTTACAAACCTAGTCCTTTTATGTTTTACAGGAAATTGTAATTGTTGGATTTTGGGAATTCACTTACTTAGGAGATCTACATCACGAGCCTAGTAAGAGCACATACTCGTAGGCCTTAACATCACATTTCAACTCAAAACCTTTAGATATTAGGTTTATGGGTCTTTTTTACTTATATGTCATTGACTAATTCCATCTTTTTCTAATGTAGGATTCATAATCACACTTGACATCTTAACAATCTCCTCCTCAAGTGTGAACTTCCACATTGAGCTGGGCCCTCTAGTAGTCTCCTTGCTATTCTTCGTGAGGAGGCAACCACAGGATCTGACTACCGTCTCCATACTCGTCCCTTACCAAACCATCGACTCTATTACTATTTGTTAAATCTGGGAAGCCCATTTTCATGAGAGATCTTTATCATAGATATAGTGAGGGAACATATTCATGGGCTTTGACACCACACTTCAATTCAAAACCTTAAGAGCATGTTTGGTTCACAGGAATAAGAATTCTATTCTTGATATATTCCTAAAATTTAAATAATCCTTTGCTTGGTTAAACAAAAATATCATAATACGTAATCTTAAGATTAGATATTCCTCAATCTTTAGGAATAACTAAAAATCATCAAAAGGTGTCTTTAGCTATTCTAAGAATAGAGTTATTTGTTCAAGACTTTTTATCCTAATAATAATAATAATAATAATAATAATAATAATAATAATAATAATAATAATAATAATAATAATAATAATAATAA
>JANTPM010000005.1:10618700-10635516 GCA_025434745.1 Erythroxylum divaricatum
GAAAATTCATCAATTCCATATACCTCCTCTGGACATTCACATATGCACTCCAATTTTGGTTTGTTTAACAATTTTCTAATATAACAATATCTAAGTTCTATACTTATTGTGTTTTAGGAAAACCATTTCGTACTTGTAGTTCATCTGAAGAGTTTGTTTTCCATACTAAATCTGGCAACTCATTCACTATATTCTCTATAAGTTTAGCAATAGTAGAAATGTTGTTACAAGAAGGTTTTAAAAACCTTACTCCTGAGGGAAGAACTATCACTGTTTCAATTAGTGTGTTTGAACATGTGAGGACAATTCTCAGGAAACCAGACATCGGGAACTCATTTACCTTTACCGACTCTTATGTCACTTGTAATCCAAGAAAATAATTATATCATGGTCATTTATTAGTGCAATACACTAGACTCAGCTTTAAAGTTGATTTATTGTTATATTTGTCAAACAACCTCCCTACTAGTTAGGGGCTAAATTGCGTCCTATTCAATGTGGGTTGTTATTGTTCTTGTTCTATGACTATAACAATTGTTAACTTTCCAATTCAAAGTTTGTAATTAAATATGATATTCAACAAATCGCCTTATTTCCTTTTGGATATATTCTATAAAATATTGAATTCAAGTTCTTATGTTTCTAGAAATTTCAAATAATGAATTTCAGGTGGAAAGATGCCACCAAAGAGACCATATGATGTTATGCAACCCAAGTTTATACACATTTTCAGAGGTACTTACTGTGAAGGTCAACTATCACAATCTGCAGATGCAACAGCATCACCTCCTTCCCCTTTAGGGCCTACAGTTGTAAATAATTCGTCACCTGCTACTCCTCATGCTACGCCATCCACCACTTCTATATCATCCACTACCCCTATATCGGATGGAGGAGAGGATCGCTATCCTTGAGTTGAGGGACCTGATGGAAGAATGTACATAATAATTGTCAATACTCTATAAGTGAAATCACATGAAACACTATCTGTTTATAATTAAGTTATAGGCTTAAATTTTTACAAATGGTATTAAATTATTTGTTCTTATATTAGGTTGATTCTGTCTGGACCATGTTTAAAAATATGACATCTATATTTAAGGAGATGATTGATCTTGAGGGTTATATTTATAAAAATATCTCTCAAGCAATAAAGGCATTTTACTTTCAGGAGTTTAAGGTACAATAAAAAATTTTATTCTTTTTTAATTGATTTGTATACATTAATAACATAAATATTATTACATTATAAGTTATTAAATTTTTATATTTATTTTAGAAAACATTTTGTTGGGATTTTGATTTCGATGCAGTCATACATAAAGTATGGGAGAGGTAAGCTCGTACCTGTTATTGTGACTTTATTGGTGCGATACACAAGGCTAGTATACGAATACCTTATATTTCTGAGCAAATATGGAGTCCTTGGTAGAAGTATTGGACATCAATTCAGGCAATGTTCAGGTCAGAGCGTAACTCGACCAATAGACATGGAGGACTTGGGGGAGAGAGTCTTTCTATACATGCGAAAAGATCAATTATCCACTACGAGCAGTTAGAGAGACTTGTAAGTATCGAAATCTTACACTTATATTCTAATTATTTTACTTTGTTGCATTTCAATTTAAATTGATGTGTGAATGTTGGAATAAAAATATATGTATTATAGATAATCATAATGGTATAAATGTCTGGTACCATATATGGCTGTGTTAAGTTATTTTATTTGTTCAACAGGTGTAAATATTATAAAAATAGATGAAACTCTGCCAAAATTTTTATAAATTCTAGTTCACATACAACATTTTAGGTTAAATATGCAGGAAAAGTCTATGGGGATGATGCCTATACCTACTTAGTTGTTTTTCCACAATAACAATAAGAAGCATGACGGTGTGACATTCATCAACAGTCGATGTAGAGAACTGAATGTATGCTTAATTTTTGTTTTAATATTAATTTTTAATAATTATCACTTACTAATATAAACATTGCCTCCTAATAGGACCAAATATAAGAAAACATTCAACGACATTCTTAGCATGAATAAGTTGTTGATTAGAGTCAGGCGTATCTTGATGTAGTGGGTGATAGGGATCGTCGTGGAAGGATCTTCATGTTAGGTTCATATGCGAACATATGTTATTCGTAATCCTCCACGTCTAGTACATCAACATCTAGTAAATAGTCACAAACCACTCAAGTTAATCAACTTCAGAGCATAGTGGACACATTGATGGAGTACGTAGCTTAGCTGAGACATGAGGTGGATGAGTTGAAGGCAAGGGGTAGCACATTAGAGCACCCGCGGTCACCAGGACATTAGGATTCTTGTAGTCATTTGCATTGAACTACAAAGACTTATTGTATACACTATAATGTTTTTATTATCAACAAAGCGAATTTTAACTTTATATCATTAATCAATTTTCTGTTTAAACAAATTAAATATATAAACAAATCAAAATATTATGCATAGATAATTCATAACTGTTGAAATTATACATTAATCATATGATCATGAAATAAAATTAAATTTTGGGATATTTTAAAAAGTTTTAGTTTTCTTTACCAATGGAAAATAAAAGTACATCGATAAAATACGTTATATTTACCGAAAAAAATAACCTGTCAGTAAAATATTAGATATTTTCTGACAGTTATTCTTTGTTTCGTTAGTAATATTACAACCGACAAGATTTTCTAAACTATGGTTTACCAACGGTTAAATTACACCATCGGTATATTTTACAATGTAGTAACATTTTCGTCAAAAACTTTTGCGACAAAATATTTTATTCTGTAGGTAAATTTACCAAAGGTTCACACACTGACCTTCTATTGGTATAATTACCGACAATTAGATAATATGTCCGTCATTAAATTTATGTACTATCGTTTTAACGAAGCCTTTGTCTGTCATTTTATTCCGTTGCTAGTTTATATTATCGATGAAATATAACTATTTTTGATGAGAATTTCTATTGCTAAACGACGATTTTCTTTTAGTGTTACAAAAAATATTTTAATATATTATATGATATAATTTATAATTTTACATCAATCATGCCTCCAAAAGTCATAATAATAGAAATAACAACAATTTATTTATTTTTATTAATATTGTTTTCATGTATAAATAATAATTACAATTAATATAAAAAAGATCATTTAATCATCATATAAATATAAAATTAAGAGCAATAAAAAGTATTTAAAATATTACAATTACATCATATAATATATAATAATTACATCAAAACTTCAAATAAAAATAATAAATATTTATGACTTTCTAAGAGTTACAATTACAACAAGACTTCATACCGAAAATCAACTAAACCAAATAAAAATTGATTTTAATGGTAAACATTAAAAAAGTTTTAATTATAATTTTTCTAATATTACTAAATAGAGTCAATTATTCTTTCCAATTTAATAAACCTAATAAGTATAGTGTAAAAGGTAAGCAGTAGGCATGCTTGTATATATATATTCTCGAGGATTGTTTGTAATGTCAGGAAAATTTTGTCCTTATGCTTAAAAGTTTTAAAATCTAAGGAATATATTTTCCTTAATAATATAGACCAACTCACTGGTTAAAACGACATCAGGTCAGCTGTTCCAAAATCAGTGTTCCTATGTTGTTCCGTGATTAAAACGTCAATGTTTTAATAAAACTCAAGAGTCTAGCTTCAAAGCCAAGCCGATGCCTCCTCTCTTTCGCTCTTCTTCTTGTCATGTTGGGTTATAGTTCTGATCCCAAGCACTTGACAACGTCACAAGGAGAGTCAAAGATGCACTGCGAGAACCAAAACGACGTGGTTAGTGGCAAGTCTAATTTTCTGGTTATTTTTTATTTTTTTCAATTCTATAGTCAATACCAACTTTTCCTTTTCATAACAACATATGAAACTTGGAAGAGATTTTGTAATGAATGAAGCTCTTCTTTGGCATTGCTAACCCTGAGACATTTTAGATATGTTTAAGGATGAGGAATATGAGAGAAGGCCCATGGATGTTTCTTTGAGGGTAAGTATTCAATTGAATCCTGTAGATGCTTTATTACTGATTCTTTCTTCTCATATTTTAAGGATTATATTTCATGTAATTTGTATGTGGACGAGAGTACTGTGAGATGGGTTCTTACTCAAACATGGTGATGATTTATTGCAGGACAGTTCTAAGGAAGTTCAAGCATTTACTTATGTTTGGCCGGATAAAGATGATCCTAACTTGTATGGAGTGTCAGGAATCTCGATGGTTTGGGGCGGTGCCCGGTTATAAAATAGTATGCAAACCTCCTCCTCTTGAACTAGCTTTTGGGGATGAGTTAGGCACTTCTAACATGGAGTTGCATTTTGAGGTAAATTTCTCTCAGAATGGGTATGGTTAGTCATGTTATAGATTTCATTTAGGTGAGAAACACAAGGGAAGATAAGCATTGTCTACTGATTCGAACCTAGTGGATTAAAGGGATTCTTATGGGATGTGATGAAATTATCCTATGGAGATAGCTACTTTTTATTCTGAATGAAAATTCATCTTGGATGACTAGTGCTTTTCTTTGAGTTCTATAAAACCAAATGAATGAGGTCTTTGTTGTTGATAAGAAAACTTTTGATGCTAATTTAGAAATCAATAGTGTTGGAATAATCACTTGCTACTTGAGTAAATACAATGCAGTGCAAATACTGAGTTTGACCTGAAAGATGCTGAATTAAGTTCCTCATGCAATGTGACTGGGATGTCATCTATAGGGTTTTGGATTTTGTGGAGATCAGTCATGAATTTACTATTTTTCTAATGCATTTTTCTTCTCAACGTCTTGTGTCATTGTATATTTTGAAGCAATGGAAAGTAAGGCACATGAACGACTTTATCAAGATGACTCAAGGTTTCAAGCAAGAGTTAGATTTATATGAATCAAAGACAAAGTAGTCGCATATGAATCCTTCTATCAGCAAGATCAGAACAGCTCCCCAATGTCATAACTGTGTCTCCACTATTTTGCATTCCTTGAAGGTTAGATTCTAGCAATAATATGCAACTTTATCATCGCATATCATTTGCTTGGATTATTTTTAATGGGGATAGAAATGGTGTAACACTTATGGAAGATTTTAGGACTTGCTATTGACATTAATAATTTAACTGAAGTTGTAATTTTCCCCATTTTGATAAAAGTGTTCTGCTGTGAGAGAAAGCTTTACTCTTATGTCATGGCCCCTTGTTTCCTTTTCAAACAGTGTGAATGTTCATCAAACACTTTAATTGATACCAAAAGAAAATTTTAAGTTTTTATTATTTTCTTCTCATCTGATAAATTAAAGATCTAACTTTAATTTTTAGGATATGATTTAGACTGACCCTCCACATCAATCGTATTATAGTGTCTAGCAACTTCTTATTTGGTCATTAAGCTTTCCCATGTTTTCATTCATATGAATTCAAATTTTAAACTATACTTTAAGATACATGTAATATGATTAACTTCCAGAGAGAAAATTGTTGTCTATATGATACAGTTTTGAGTTTTAGTTAATTTTATAGAAATGTAACTGCAACAGAGAATTCAGTAATAGATGCTATTGTCATCAAATAATTTAGTGATTATATTGACAAAGTATCATTGGACTTGTGTTACCTTTTCAAAATTATGTATCATCTATTAAAATAGTTTGTTTCTACAACATGCTTCAATTCAGAACTATAGTTTTTGACTGTATTCTTGTACAATTTGTTGAGTTTTATTTGTATAGCCTCTTAACACCCACATGACAAAACAAAACAAAAATAAAAACAAAAGTAGCTGCTTGAATTTACTTTTAACAACTTGTTCTAGTCTTTATCCTTATTACATTTCTTACATACATTTAAGTTCAAAAATTTTTGTTTAGTTTTTACAGTTACTAACATGATCACTATGGTTTTTGAGCAGCAACTACAGATTAATATACTGAGTGTAGTGACATATGTGGTTTTTATGATGGTCGATTAATTTTCAAGTTTGGTGATGACAGTGGTAACTCCTTAGAGGTAGTTCTTTGGAAAATTAAGATAGTGCACTCTCAGGTTCAAAAGCTTAAGAATCAACTTGACATGATAATGATGAAAAATGCTGCCAAATTTTCTTCTTCAGAGAATTTGAGCCTTCTTACAAATTTGGATGCTCAGACAAGCTCGGCTCCAAGTCCTACATTTTTTTGCTAGGAATGGAGATGCAACTAGTTCAACTTCTTGCTTCTCTTTGCCCTTTTTGGCGCATATTTAAGGAAAGTCGAAGTTAAAGCCAATACTTGTATTAGAATTATTTAGCTCATGAATCCAAAGATCCTTTGTGGCAATTATACTTATGGACTGTGATTTATTCTGAGAACTGACTAGTGTTGATTTGTTTTTAAGAATGCTACTTTGAAGATTGTAATATATGAAGACACATTTATATACAACCTGGTTTTTTTTCCTGTCAACCATGAGTTTCTCACATTTTCATTTACATTTTCGCTCTTGCTAATATTTTTCCCCCAAAATTTCATCCTCGAAAAAAATAGACGTTTGATGTTCTTTTTTTTGTTTTCCATACCATCGTTAGAAGTTTCATTTTCACTTTGGCATAAAAATATTTTTTTAACATAAGGATTCATCATTTATAAACAATACATAATAATAAGCATATGAAAAATTACATAATAATGACACTATAAGAAAGAAATTTCCAATTCTCAGTAGGAAACAAAATATGCACTTAATAGATAAAAATGCACAAATTACCTTAAACACTCTGCTCTCTTTTCACTTTGTGTTTACAAAACATGCCTCCTGCAAATGGAACTAAACAATCACATGTCTCAATGAAACCACCTATGTATGCACTATCATAGTTAACATAACTATTTTGTCTTGAGTTATTTATCACCATATCACTGACACCATGTGTTGGTTGTGCCTATAAGAATCATAAAAAAAAAACAATATCATTAGTAAATTGTGAATAAGTCACTAAACAAAATGTCATTATTAATAGTATTATGGCAAAACATAAATACCAATTGGGAGTTGGTCATGTCCACAGAAAGTGTAACACTTTCAATGGAATTTTTTTGACTTAAATTGGTAGAGACAACCTATCGTAAAAAATGTTAAAGATTATGTAATCAAAATACTTACATTTATTGTTAAAAAATTAAATCTTTTTTATTAACAATTACACATGTACCTAGAGAAATTGTTTAGACAAAAAATATGGTTGGTGAATTTGAACCATATTTAAGCTATCAATACAAATCTTATTTCCTTGCATTTGATTTGTATACTAAACAAACGAAGAAAAAATTAATGAGAAATTAAATAACATATGAATGGTGTAATTTAAAATACTGATCAAACCTCATCTTGATTGTCTCTTTGATAAGGAATAGTATATTGACTTGATGTAGCTCGAAAGTTTTCTTTCATAACCTGTCTCACCTAAAAAAAGGAAAAAAAATAGCATTATGTAAGGGATACAAAATTCAAAAATATAAAAACTCTTTTAATGAAACCCAAGATTAGAAGGTAATGTTGGTGCTGAGGCTCTAACATTTTTTGGAGCAATTTGAACATTTTTCTGTTGTACCTTATCTCACCTATAAAATAGAAAAAATAATATCATTGTATAAAGGACGTGGAATTCAAGAATTAAAAATTTTGTAAATAAAACCTTAAGATTAAATGGTAATGTTGGTGCTGCGATTGCAGGATTTGTTAGAGTCTGAACTTTTCTCTTACCTCAAACAATTTTCTTCTTGATTTTGATTCTTTTAATTCCAATACTGTTATTTTCACGAATTTCAATCCCATTTTGTTTAAAGTGATCTATCATAACACTTGAATATTGAACCATCTCTTCATCTTGTAATCTAACATTGGAGTTTGTATTCGAGTGCTGGACAGTTGATCTGTTACCTTGTAGCCTACCGTCGACGATTTCTAACATCTTCAAAATATATTTTTAACAATTTTGTAAGTCTCTTCACTCTTAGATGCTTTTGTTACCAACTAAACATATAGCCCACACAATTCTTTATACCGCATACTTTGACATATCTTAGGATTCAAATTGCTTATCTTGAATCTAGAATTTTCAGCATCCATGAATCGATGTTTTGCTTTACGCGTCAACCTTTTCAATATGTACTAACTTGGGATCTCCATAATATTTTTCACAGTAGAAACTTTCAAAACATAAAAAAATAAAATTCCAGCAAACTCGAAATTTCTACAACTACAATCAACTTTTCCATTTGATGAATCATAAGTAACTATATGGTAATAGCTCTTCTTATGAGGAGTAATTTGATATTTTGTGATTGATCCAACCTCCCCAAAACTTTCAATACAAGAATCATGAGACTTACCCCACTCATTTTGAAAGCACTTGAACAACTCAGGAGTATAAACATTAGCTACATGTTTCAAAGTTTTAATTGGATATAATAATAAGGGAATGCTTGTACTTGATTTAAAATCAACCTTTTATCTCTTTATATCTACGATCTTCAAGAAGTCTTTCAAAATGATGAAAAAAACTCCAAGAATTTGTATTGATAAGTAACATACCTCTTTACAACATTGCTTATGCTCTCACTTCTTTGTGTTTTGTCATTTATGCACAAAACATTTTTCTTCCATACACTAAAGTCCATTTCTCCTTTATCCTAAACATACGCCTTAACCAATCATTATCTTTAAGTCTGTATTTGTGCCGCATCTCATTCCATGCATTAACAAAATCTTCCTCTTCCTTAAAATTATATATGCATGAGTTAAAATCTCTAGCAAAATCTTTGAATTGAGAGAAAACACCACTTAAATGGATGGCTGAATTTGGATATATGTTCCAAATACATAAGTGATGATGAGTTTCAGGCAATCTTAGTACTAAAGCCTTTGCCATTGCTGCATCTTAGTTTGTAATAATAGTTTTAGGTCTTTTATCATACATAGCTTTCACAAAAGGATCGAATAACTATTCAAAACTAAGGGATGTCTCATCATATAACAATGCAACACCAAAGAATGTAGTTTGCTTGTGATGATTGACACCTATGAGCAATGCAAGGGGACGACCTTCATTGTTCTTCTTATAAGTTATGTCAAAGCAAACCACACCACCAAATTTTGAGTATCTACTCTTATCTTTGCATCTGACTAGAAAATGTTGGTTATTAAATCATCTTTTTAAACTTAGATAGCATAAAAAAATTTCAAATCATTTGATTACATTTTATGCAAATATTCCAAAACACCTTCTGTATCCTCTCTTTTTACATCTCTTGTTCTTTTAGACCGTAAGTAATTTATGTAGTCATATGATATGAAAACTAAATTCTCTCGATCATCTACTTGCCTAACCATGACATTATAAGATGCCTTTGGTGGGATTCCTACATCATTTGTCATTTCAATTTACATTGTTGTAGGTAAACTTATCTTTCCGTAAGATCTGTGTAAGTACATCTTGTTTGGACTTGAGAGGTAGTGATTATGCTCCTCAATAAGCTAAACCACACAAAGTTGTCCACTTCTTCAACAACTAACTCTCATTTTAGCTTCATAGCCAAACCTTGCTTCAGGGTGTGCTGCTTTCATATACATATGTTGTTTGTCTTTTCCTCGTTTACCTTCAGGGCTATAATAAAACATTTTGTCAATGAAGTTTGTAGAGTTATCTTTGCAGTTTTTGTTTCTCCTTATCTCAAATCCAACTTCTTTAGCATATGCCAAATAGTAAACATCTTCTTCTGTCTCAAATTTCATTCTAATTTTTGGTTTTAATTCTTTGGATACAAATGAGCGGGTAGCTTGCTAATCTTGATTACTATTTAAACTCATAACAGCTATAAGCTCATCTTCACCTTCACTCCTACCAACTTCATTACTATCTTCAAATTTTAATTGAAGATAAGACGAAGATACACTTGCCATAAAATTATTAGGTTGATCCTGAAGTAAAAACCTAAAAAAATAAATGAAAAAGTTTGAAGATGGATACTTCACTTTTATGATATAGAGAAACACTAAGTATAGAATTTACAATTTAATTAAGAAGCAAAAATGAATCCTTTAGCATTAAACTTAAATAAATATCTAACAGCTAGTGCTAAAGAAATTCTTTAAAAAAATTTTGGTTTTTCTGTTTGGCATTCCCACATATTGGTAAACTAGAAACCAAAAAGAAAGGAAAAGGAAAAGGAATCGGCCTCATTGAAGCTAAAAAAAGAGTCAATTGATACACAACAAAATTGGGTTTATTAAAATGACATCGTATTGTGGTGAAACAGGGTTGGAATAGATTTATTGAAACAGAAGATCCAAATTGTCACTCACAAGCACTAAAACAATCCATTTCTTTTAAAGAATTAAAATAAAAGTTATGACCTTTTTTCATCATAATCAATTAAGTGTTATTGTATAAAAATCAAGTTTAAATGTGATATGGAAGACATGTCACTTAACACATATGAATTTACATGAAAAACTTAACCAATCTCATTAAAGTATTCTATACAACATAAGGTCTAATTGTTATAGCAAAACATGTACTTTGGCGCTTGGCTTGCTAAACTAAACTAAAATTAAATTAAAAAATATATAATATAACTATGTTTATGAGCAACGGACATTGGCCGTAGTGTAGGCTTGGCTTGCAGCATCAATGTCTATGCTCATGAGACCACATCCTATTCCTACCAAGCTCCACAGAGTTGGAACAATACAGATAATTTGAACCCGTCTTAAGAACCTCAAGCCTATTCATAAAAGAACACTTGTCCCACTCCACCAAGAAAATCCATTATGTAGATGTGAATCATACCTTGAAGACAATATGATACCACCAAATGTCAAAGGCTCGATTCCTTTTCACAACTAAAACACACCAAAGATCAAATGAACAACCAAAAAAATGCCAATGCACACCACAATTAAGAGTAATCTTCACAATTCTTTCTCCTATAGCGTGGGGACTGAAAACTGAATTGGGTGGTCAAACCTATCAGCTGTTAAAAAATAGAGATAAATAGACTAAGAAGAAGCTCTCAAGTGACCAGATTAATGAAGTAGCTTATGTCATGAAAATGAAAAATGAACCATATTAGCATATCCCAAGTTTCTCTTTTCCATTTTTCAGGTTTGGGTTTGAAAATATTAGGATAAAATCACATAATAATATATTCAAACTATGATTGATTCCACCTTTTGCTAGGCCCAATCAAGCATCATTAACTAAGAAACATTACAAGATTATCTATTGAGAAGTACTATATTTGTTTCAATTGAAGTAGCAAATTGATGTATCAATCAAATAGGACATTAGTTATGCAGTGGGGTTAGAACAGTAAATAGAGGGACTAAATCAATTCATCTAAATAGGTAAACAACCAGACTAAGATTCCAATGGCACAAAAGTAATTGCCATTTGAGAAGCACTAAAGTTAGGCAACTGTGATGTCAAAATTTTTTCCCTTGAAAGCTATTGAGCAAGAGTAACTAGTTCAAGCCTTTTACTTTTTCCAACTTGCCATAAACAAGGAACTTAACATTATGTACTGAATTGTGTTCAACTGCCCTTGAATAACTTTTACGAGTGAATTTAACTTAGTTTTCTAGAAGCATATGACAATACAGAAGGTAGCAATTAAAAGATTGGTCTACATTTTTTAGTTGCATATGGTAGCATTAAAGTGCTTACAGATGTTGCAGAAGAAACAAAAACAATTAACTAATGAAAGTGAATAACAAAATTAGTATTTTGAAATGAGAGGAGAGACATAACTGGGACCCTAACCTTACTTAGCTATTAGTGCCCTTTCTTAGCATGAGGATCTATGAGGAAGCTCCGCAGGAAAACCAAAACCTAAATAAAACCACAATTTCAAAAAGGGATAAGAATAGTAAAGATAAAATATATTTATCTCTATAATGAAAATGTAGATTTTTTTGTCCCGAGGCATAGACTTCAAGATCAAACACAACCTTTAAAAAGGACCACATCACATTTGATACCATGCTTTTAAAGTATATTTATCATTCATAAACCATACAGTCTAAATGTAGACATGTTTGAAAAAATTTAGTGATTGATAAGCTAAATTAAGAGAGATAGGCTCTTTTCAAAACAAAACCAGAATTTTGGGTAAGAATATCGTTTGGTTCTAAAGGAAACAAAGTTTAAGAAGTGGCTTTCTCTAAATGTTGATCTTTCATTGTTTTCTGGAGAGAACTAGAGAAAATACATACATCTTGTTGTTGATTCTCTATCAACTTAGCTTTCCATATTTCAAATTCCTATAACATTAACAAACCAGTTGCATAGTCACCAAAATAAAAGTTAGATGTTATTCAAATAGGATGACAGTAAAAAAGGCCATAAAACCTGCTTTGAAATCTTATCAGTCAGTGACAACTGTGTAATGAAATATATATTACATTACGTAGGACTTGGAAAGTAGAACATAGAAATTATAAAAGTCAAGAAGTACTAAGTAAACAGAGAATGGAAGATATAAGCAATATGACAAGCAATTTGTGATGGTTAGCATGTGATAAAGAAGTGTTTGATAGCTGATGTAAAACCATAAATTTGATAGCTCATAATGTTAATGAATTCCTAGACTTTTTTGGGAAGTGAAGGCAACAAAGCCAAGTAATTCTACAAAGGTGAGTTGTTGCAAGATATTGAACATTTAGTTAATCTTTGGTGTAAAAATCAATATAGTAGATTTCGTATTGATTAATTGGGTAAGACAGATTTCAAAAATGATGCATCCTTAGCAATAAAACTTGTGGTAGATATGTACGATAAGAATGGTTTATATGGAATTTTGCTATAATGTTTTTGGCATGGTGATCTACTGACAAAAAAAGGGGAGATACACATTAAGGAATCGAGATGTATATATGCTAAAAAATAAAGAGATAAAGAGAAGGAAAACAGGAAAGGAAGATTATACACATCTAGGAAGATCATACACATTCATATCTTGATTGTGCTTTATTTTAAAAATTTAAAACTAGTACACTATAAGTTAAAGCATTAACTGATTCATGTTGAGTGCTCTCATGAAAGTTGGTCTAGTCTTACAACATGTTTTAGGAAATCCATGTTGTAAAAACTTCCTTAAAAAATCTGCAACATGTTGATAACTAAATAGAATAGATTATTCATCCCAGTTTAGAAAATAGGAATCTATAACCAAGATTACATTATCTATATAATGATGAATCCTTGGACTTTCTGAAAACAAGCATAAGGAACAAAATTCACCTACTCCTAAACCTATGTATTTGGCTTTCCTTTACTATTCAAGAACGAGTTACATAACATTTTAATTTTATTGACAAGCTTATAGTTCCACTTATACATAATAGTACTTGAGGAGGTACAGGCATAGATGCACACATAAAGGATGAGAAGAGAGACCTTGGATGATCTTAGACTCATACTTGACAGAGGATAAGTTTAGACGGCTTAGCAAAAACCATTTGATGCAGGAGCATTTAGTTTATATTCCTAGTTAATATTGAATTTCTTACTATTTAGTACTTCTTAAGTTATTTGGATTCCTAGTTATCATAGGATTAGCATATTACTTCTTAATTAATATTTCCTTTTCCTATTAGGAGTTGTCCTATACTAGTATAAATAGACAGCCTATGCTTGATTTTTTTGGTATGTCTTTTATCAATCAAATAATTTTATGCTTTTAGAGGTTTTGTCTACAAACCCTAAGCCCTATTTTCAAGTTCCAGCTACAATCTACATCAATTATAGCCTATTCTATTCTACTTATCTTTGTTTTTCCTTCCCACACTACGTCAACAATGGATTTACATTTCTTTTGAAGGATGTAGAGTATATTACACTAGGTTTGTTGATATGAAGGGTGCAATTGTTACTCGAAATGGGTAGAAATTAGGTATTATTTTAGCCAGCAATGACTAGTAAAATAGGGAAGAAGTCAGATTTTTCTATTAATTTAACAATTATTGTAACCAACTCGTGTTGATTTTTTTTCCTTTGGAAGCAGATTTGATGATACCAGTAAACTGCAGATGCTCTTAGAATATTTGCAAATTGATTCCTTAGATTCTAAGTTGAAAGAAACAGATCCTTGTATATGATGATACTTCATCGACCTAATGGGCATTACTACAGATTGTTATTCATTTCTTCAGATTTTGGAAATTGCTACTAAAGGAAATGAAAACTATGAATTGTAAGAAGCAACATAGCAATTCGGACAATCTTATGTTTTTGATTATTTATGTTTTGAACCTTAGATTATAGCTGTACTCTGGTTTGCGCCTTTTAGTGAACTTGAGTCCTGCATGAAGTGTGGTCCTGTTCCCTCTTCCATCCAGACAGTGAGGTTAGGTCAAGTACAAGTATTTGTTGGGTATATATGCTCATAATCATTTCCACACTAAGCTTTCTTCATTCTCTTCGTTGGTGACATTTGTACTGTTTGGCTCAGAAATTGTATTGCTTAGAAAATTAAGGTATGTCTGCTTGAAACTCTAATTTTCTGCAACTCGAAATGGAGTACAAATTAGGTCTTCGACCATGGTTATATCACTTTTGCAAATTTTCATTTCGGATTACTTAAAACTTTGGGGGTCTTTTTGTAACAGAGCAATGAGCAGGCAAAGCAATACGTGCATTTATTGAACTCGACGCTGACAGCAACAGAGAGAACCATTTGCTGCATACTGAAGAACTACCAGAGAGAAAATGGCGTAGAGATTCCTGAAGCATTGAGAGGATATATGGGTGGAAAAACATTTATACCTTTTCAAGCCATGCCAACCACAGAAGGAAAGGGAAAAAAAGCGAAGGCCTAATCCTACAATCTTGAACACTAGTGCAGCCACGATATATGGGTGGAAAAGCATTTATTAACCACAGAGAAAGGCCAAGGCCTAATCCCCCAATTTTTAACATTCACGCAACTTCGATTTACAGTTGCAAAGATGGAATGGTTTAAACATCATCTTAATTTGGTGTTTGTATGCAGCACTTTTTACCGAAAGATATGACAAGACCACTGTTTCAATATGCTGAATGGACGGATTTGAATTAGTTTTTTAAGGATAATATCAGCGCATCTTAGTTCATATAAACTGTGCATGTGCGACAAATTATATTTATCAAAAATTCCAATAACAATGTATGCATACACCAATGTTTTAAATATTAGAGAGGTGATTAAATCCAAAAAGTAACTAATTCAAAGGTGCATGGTTTAATTGAAATTTAACCGTGAATCCGTGATCGAATCAGTGATTAATAAATATATAAATTTTTATTTTATATATTATATATATAAGATAATTTTTAAATATACTATTTAATTATTTATTTATCTAATTATAAACTTAACTTAAATCTTTAAACTTCAAAATATAATAGTTTTTTATTAAGTTTACCAAACACAACACAAAATAAGATAACAAAATTCACTAGTCATTTTATCAAAAAGATAAAAAAAAGATCACTAATCATAATATTCATTCAAGTTGAAATCATCAAAATTAAAGCATTTTAAATAGACTGGCCGGTTCTTTTTTTCACCAGTTCAGCAATTTTTACCGATCCAACCGTAAAATGAACGAGTCAAATATTTATAAAAAAATACAGGCTAAATCAGATCGCTTTATGCTTCGAATCATTGATTTTCGATCCGACCGATCGATTCGATCCAGTTTTAAAACACTAACATACACACATATATATAATGTAAACTATGATTTGGACACGAGACATGACTACGAACGGGGTCAGGTAAGATGTATGTCACGTACATTTGGGATTAATAAAAGAAAATTTTATAAATTTTAATTGAAAAAAATATCAAATTTAAAAATACTTAATTTAAAAGTTTAATCTTTTAAAATTTTAAATTTAATAATTAATTTTTTAAAACTCAAATTATTTAAAAAGGAAAGGGTCAAAAGAAGAAACAGAGAATGAAGCAAACAATCAGAGAACCGGAGAATAAACAAACAAAGAAAAGGACATCCATGAGGGGGAACTCAGAAAGAAACAAAAATAACAGGAGGGGGACAAGTATCAATATGAAACAAAAAGGCATTCCAATAAATGTCATTCCGTTGAAATCAAAGTCTTGGAGTTGCAAGGATTGGTACGTTCTTCCCTTCGTCTTCTTTACAATTTGACAAAAAGCATAGCTTAATCTCAAACTTTTCTTATGGATTATGGATTACATGCTATTAATTACATCACATCTAAATAGCTAGTATTTGATTTTAGGATTCACCGTTTATTTTACCTAAAGACAAGGCATGTCTTAGGCTACAACTCCAAGAACTAAGAAATGATTTGCCAGAATAAAATTAGCAAACTGGAGTTCTGAACCTGGCTGGTGTCAAATGCCCCTGTCTCCCATACATAAGATTCCTTATCAGCATACGCCTTGGGATATAAGAAAAAATCACCACCACCACCAAGTCAAAAGAAGATTGCTCTGCTATCAGTACATTTATGAACCAGAAAAGGTTTAAGAAACTAAGAATCGACATAAGCAGGTGTACAGAGATAGGCACAGACAGAACATGAGCACTGACCAAAACCAACGCAACCATTTATGACATTGATGCTTTCTCTTGACAACCACCCGTCACCAGCCCCACATTCAGCACCTGTAGCTACCTCAAAGAGAAACCCATACAGATTCTCTGTTTAAGATGGAAGCCATACGTGAAAACAACCTACACACTTTACTCGAACCTTGTAGTTTGTTGTCCGCATCTC
>JANTPM010000005.1:10702237-10713313 GCA_025434745.1 Erythroxylum divaricatum
AATTAATTTAGATTCTTATAATATACATGTTTCCCATACATCTCTATGTATATGTATATTACTTACAAAAGAATCTTAGTACCTTTTGACTAGATATATAATGCTCACATAAATAAAACCAAACTTTTTTGTTTTATTAATAATAAATATTTTCATTACAAAACTGTAATTAAAGAAGATAAAATTACATGTAAATACACTTGCTTTCTAGGGCACTATATTTATATAACTCTAACACCATTCCTATCAAGCATCTGGGGGAGATGATATGTGTTGAAACAATATTTTGCCCTCATGGTCTGGATCCATAAGGTCGTGGGTTTTGTAATCAACTCCCATCCCAACTTTGTAAGTAATGTATCATTGGAAGATTGAATGCGTTTAAGACTAGGCTCCCAGCTTTTTTTGATTGGCACAATGTCGTTCAATTAACCAAATGCATTTTCCATTTCCCAGCCTTTGAACCCCATATAAAATCCCTTATAATTTTTTTTCCAAATCATCATATAATTGTCGCATGAGACGTACCATTTGCATCGTGAAAATTGAAAGTGACGAAATCACTGATTGGGTTAAAGTAACCTTCCCTACTAGTAATAACATCCTAGTACACCATCCTGCTAGCTTCTTTTGTGCTCTATCAAGAATGTATTAATAAGTATTTCTCGTTGTGCGCTCGTGAATCAACGGAATGCTTAAATATTTTCCAAGATTGTTCGTTCTAGTAATTTGAAGGGCTTGACTTATGTGAAGTGCTTTATCTCGAAAAACGTTCTTAGAAAAAAAATATGAGTTTTAGTAGAACTAACTCGTTGGCTTGATGCTTTACAAAAGGCTTCTATGGTCCTTGCTATCACTTGCGTCTGTGACTCCGTAGCTTCTATGAATAGCACAAGGTCATCTGTAAATAATAGATGAGATAAGGGAGGCCCTGTGGGACTTAGCTTTATCGGTTTCTAATGCCCCTAACCCAGCTCCTACAAAATAAGGTGACTTAGTCTTTCCATGCATAACACAAAAAGATAAGGTGAGAGCAAATCACCTTGCCTAAGACCTCTTGAGGGGGTAAAAGGGTCAGAACAGGTACCTTTCTAAGCAACTTGCAATGATACCGTTATCACGCACTGCAAAATTACTCAGATTAGATTATTCGAGATCCCAATATATGTTAATGTGTTTTGAATAAAATCTCAACGAAGCCGGTCATATACTTTTTCCAAATCCACTTTGATAGCAAGATACCCTGTCTTCCCTTGCTTCTTTCACATCGAGTGTATGACCTCCTGAGTAATGATAATATTGCCAGTTATTTGCCATCCAGGGATAAAACTACAGTGATTCTCTTCCACAAGGTAATCAAGGTGAGCTTTCAAACGAATCACAATAACTTTGGCAATAACCTTGTACAGCATCGTACATAGGCTAATGAGTTGAAATTGAGAAAGGTTGATCGGAGAGGGGACTTTAGGAATCAAAACTAGAATAGTTTGACTCAAATCTGGTTCCCAGCGTTCCAGAAAAAACACTACCTGAGTAAAATCCACCACTTCGTGTCCTACCTTACCACATTGATTTTGAAAAAATAAAGCATTTAACCCATCTATCCCAGGGGCTTTATTAGGGTTCATGGTAAAAACTGCACTCTTAACTTCAATTTTATAGACTGGAAGTGTTAGCTCAAGAACCCTTTCCGCTGAGAGTCGAGGAAATGCACCTGAAATTAAGAACTGCTGACGATTCTCATCTTCGTTTGTATACAATTGGACAAAATAGGTCTTTGTTAAGAGTCTTAGCTGTTCTGGATCAGATATCATTGACCTAGTGCCATCAATTAGTTGATCGATTTTCATTTTGTTCCTTTGGATAGAGTGATAGTATGATAATATTTGGTATTCCAACCACCCTTCGATAACCATTCATATTTGGCACGTTGGTGTCAGAAAATTTCCTCCTCACACAACACCTGTAACAGTTCTTCACTCAACTTCTCCTCCAAATCTAATAGTGAATCCAAATTGTCGTCCTTTAGTGTCCTCTATATACCCTCCAACCTGATGAGGAGTCTTTTTTGTCGATGGAAGATATTACAAAAAATAGATTTATTCCATCGCATTAGGTGATTAGAGAACTTAGCTAATGATTTACTTAGTGTCTCCTCTGCTGGTAACCAATGCTTCGCTACCACTTCATCAAAACTCACTTTTGTTAGCCAAGTTTTTTGAAAATGAAACACTGGAGCTCCTATGACCCTCAGGTAGGGGTTTCTTGTTTGGATCAACATAGGTCAGTGGTCTGAACTAAGAAATGGTAAGTGATGATTTACTATATGTGGAAATTCTTTAAATCAAGACGACGAACCAAATACTCTGTCCAATTGAGCTTATACCATTTCTCTCTGCCAAGTGAACTTTGATCCCATAAACAAATTATTCACCATCCTTACTGTCGTTGCTCCACCCATGTGCCCATTCCTTAAACAATTTATTCACTATCCTTACTGTCGTTGCTCCACCCATTTTGTCTAAAGTCTCTAGTTTAGCATTAAAATCTTTGCCCATAAACCGGGGTCCAGAAATGGATCGCCCTACCTAATTTAAAACTGGTCAGAGTATTTTTTGAGTAGAAAATTACAGACTGACATAAATTGGAGTAAAATCGAAAGTGCAACTACCATATTTCATAATAGTATGAATAAATTGACAATGGGCTATGACTGCTGATATATTAAAGTCATTTTTCCATAGCAACCATATTCCTTTAAAAAAACCTTCATCTTTGATTTTAACTGAGTATTCAAATCCTAATTTTTGGACCACCTCGTTAGCCCGAGGTCCACTAATCCAAGGTTCCAATAAAATCAATATAATAGGCTTATAATATCTTACATAATTTCGAAGGATTGTCTGTACACAATCCCCCCTCCCCCCTGGTCATTGACAATTCCAAAATAAAATCAGCATCAGGATCTAAATGCGTGGTTGGGTTTACTTACCTCGGTGGGTAAGGTAAAACTTCATGTAGCTACTGCCATGTTTTCCCTACTCAGGATTTCCATCCCTTGCTCCACATCGGTATCGAGTATCGCTTCTTCAACTTGTATGTCTGGAGGGTCAAGGAGTGTGTCTACATCTGATCGTCCCCTACAGTTCACTTGTGTTTGTTTGACTCCTTCCATCAAATGGTGACTCTCTGCTACCTCAGGGACATTTTCCACAACCACTTGGCTGTCAAAATCATTTATGTGTGAGAGGTAATGACGACAGCGAGATTCTTTTCCTTGGCAATGGGTTGTAGTTGAACTTCTGTTTGGGCCTCCGATCTCGTCTCCTGAGAACCACTGACCTTTTTACTAACTCTCCATGTCTGTGCAGAGAGAGTATCAACTTTCCTTTAGACCCAGTCACCACATTTTGCTTAGTTCCAGTCGACGTTGACGCTGTCCCATGCAGTTGTTGTTTCCTTTTGCCAACGACGTTGTTCAGGTTCAAACGTTATCCTAACCCAAAGGGCTCTCGACTGTTATATGTCTCTTTCCTGCCTTCATGCACGTCTCCCAGGATATTTAGTTCTATCAGAGGTGAAAACCTCGATCCTCCCAGTTGGGTAGCTACCCTGGACATACTGTTTCTACTCTGATCTTGACATTGCCTTAGAGCCCATGGATATTGTCGTTGCACCTACATCTAGGGTCTGTAGCTGTTGGGACACTCCTCCGATTGGTGCCCTTCAACTGCAACAACCGTACTCCTCCTTGTCACTTCGTTGCCTGTATCGAAGTTCAAATTAGAAGGGACTGTTTGTTCTGGAGCTTGCTTCGAGCAAACGTTGGATTTATGTCCAACCATGACGCAAGTGAAGTAAATATGTGGGAGTCCTTCATATGCCACCATTAACGTCTCCCCGTTAAACTCTATATTACTCCATAATGGCACGCTAGATCGATGTCGATTGCATTGTTTGTATGCAATTGGACAAAAAAGGTCCTTGTTAAGAGTCTTAGTTCTTCTGGATTAGATATCACTAACCCAGTGCCATCAATTAGTCGATCGATTTTCATTTTCTTCCTTTTGGATAGAGTGATAGTATGATAATATTTGGTATTCCGATCACCCTTAGATAACCATTCACATTTGGCACGTTGGTCCCAACAAATTTCCTCCTCACACAACACCTATAATAGTTCTTCGCTCAACTTCTCCTCCAAATCTAATAACGAATCCAATTTTTTTTCCTTTAGTGTCCTCTGTATGCCCTCCAACCTGGCGAGGAGTCCTTTTTCTTGATGGAAGATATTACCAAAAACAGATTTGTTCCATCGCATCAGGTGATTAGAGAACTTAGCTAATGATTTACTTAACGTCTCCTCAGTTGGTAACCAATGCTTCGCTACCACTTCGTCAAAACTCGCATATGTTAGCCAAGCATTTTGAAATCGAAACAATGGAGCTCTGATATGTGTTTAATTATTAATGTGTTTAATTATTTACATTTAGCGATAAATGACACAAAAATGCTTAAGATACTCACTTTAATTCATATGTAATTTTAGATACAATTTGGAAGCAAAGAAATTACAGTGGGTCGAAAGTACTACATTTGGGTTATTTTTTGAAGATCAATTTTCACTTGTCTTTATGAAGCAAAAAAAAAGAAAATTTTAAAGGAAAGCAGTAAAAACCGGATGAAGAAAAAGCAGGTGGACGTTTGTGTTTCTACATAAAATGCAGACCATGAGGACAAGAGTCAAAACATAGGCGCACATTGCATTGCACGCTGTGCGCTGTATTGCGCGCATTGTGTTTTGGCTGTGTGTTATGTGTTTTGATAAAAACACACAAGTAGAGGCCTGCGAACAAGGATTTAAAAGGGAATTGCAATGTTAATTATCCAATCAAGCACAGTGGAGCACCACAGAGAACACACAAGCGTTTCACTTAAAAACACAGAAGAAAAAAGGTGGGCGTGAAACATTTTAAAAGAATGGCAATGTCAATTCGTCCAATTAGCCATAGTGAAATGCTACAGGAATCAGAAATGAACAATGAACAGTGGAGACTAAGCTTGCGGCAGTGAGGAGAAATCAAAAGGAGTTTTGGCTAGGGATTAAAATCGGGCTGAGGTATTTTTTTAGGAAAGACCCATGAAAAGCTAGGCATCCCGATGCCAGTTCGGAGGCAATATTGACGTTGATGGCCCGGGATAAGTATTTTTATTATTATTTTATTTCTTTCTCTCATTAGGAATTGATTGTATTATCCTATGTTAGATGATTTGGGTTTTGTGTATGGATAATCGAATTTTCATTATTTTTTGGTTATTTATGTATGAACCCGTTGGGTATTATGAATTGATGATTTTAATGCATTCATTGAATCGTTAATTTCAAACCCATTGCTAGAATTTCAATATAATCCGTAATTGTTTTGTTAAAATTAATATGTAGCGACTAATGATTCATAATCATTAGGGATAACATGATCTAAGTTAACTTACGCATCGTATGTGGTTGTTGCTTTGATTAATTAGTTTTCCTAATTCTTAATGCTATTACCTAACTAAATCTAGGGATCGTATCATAGGTTGTTCGGTAGTTAGGTTTAATTAAAGATCATATCTTGATTAAACAAAACTTAAGGGAGAACTCGAGTTAATTATTAACCTATGATTAATAGTTGCTAGGAGAGGTTTGAGGAAAACAAATCAATAAAATA
This sequence comes from Erythroxylum divaricatum, assembly GCA_025434745.1. NCBI lineage: Eukaryota > Viridiplantae > Streptophyta > Magnoliopsida > Malpighiales > Erythroxylaceae > Erythroxylum > Erythroxylum divaricatum. The sequence goes on from JANTPM010000005.1 coordinate 10,707,949, forward strand.
TGCTTAATTAGGGTATAGGCCAAGATTGAACCAAAGAATCGAGTCCCTACCGAATTCCCCACCTTTATCATTTTTTGCATGTTTTCTTTAATTTATTTTTATTAGTTAGTTTTATTTTCTTTTCTTTTTTCAAAATCCAAAACCCCCTTTTTCCTAAATTTCTGGTTAATTTCATTCCATAAACTTTACACACACTCTCTGTGGGATCGACCTAGACTCTCCATTGCTATAATAGTAGTCTTATTATTTTAATTTGACTAGCGTAATGGTACGAGGTCAAATTTTGGCGTCGTTACCAGGGAATGTCGTGTTTTAGTTTTTGTTTGTGATTTAATTAGTGTTTTGCATATATTTGTTCGTAATTAATTTCTTTTATGTTATTTTATGATCTTTCCATTTTCTATTTCGTGTTTTTTAAAAAAAATTTCAATATGGACGGAAGTAACTTCTTTTGTAACTCATATTCTCAATCTTATAACAATGTTTGGGCTGATCAACCTAACTTTTGTTATGGATGGGATAATCACCAGAATTACTTACATGATAGTTTGTAGGATGCACAACAATTCTCATACAGACCAGAAGCTTATCACGACTCCGGTTTATCTTTGGAAGAGTTGATTTTGCAATTGCAAGAGAATACTCTACAATTCTAGGAGGATGGAGGGCAATTTCCAAAAAACACATGGTCTAATGCCTAATATTCGGAGAGCCAATAGGATTCAATTGCTTCTTTAGAAGAATTTGTTAATAATATTGCTGCTACCAATTTGCAATTTCTACAAAATATGCAGCAATAGTTGCAAAAATTCCGAATGGAGACAAAAGCAAGCCAACAGAAATGGAACACCAAATGGGTCAGATGGCAATAAGGCTCAATTGCCTAGAATCACAAAGAGAAGAGGAGCCGTCGTATCATCCCGAGGTGTATCCAATGGATGTTTGTTCGAAAACTTTATAAAGTGATGAGGAGCTTGAGAATTTTGAGGTTAATCCTCAACAAATTGTTTGTGTTGAAGAAGTTGAGAAGGAGCTCGAACCCGCAAAGGACATATCTTTTAGCTCGGAGGTAAGTACTGAGTCTATTATAATTCTTGAAACTAACTCTTTACCTTTATATAAACAATTGAAGGAGTTAAATGATAAAGAAAAAGGTGAAGAGTCGTTCGAAATATTTATAGAGTGTATGGACTTGGTGGAGATTGAGAAGCTGAGGATAGGGAAGACGCTGAAGGAGGATGATGATCAACTAAGGTCCTATCCGGAACTACCTCGCGTGGAGGAGCCATATGTGATACCTGAAGATCATAATTTTGTCACGTGAGGAGAAGAAGGAGTCGAGCTAGCGACCCTAAACAAAGGCACTTCTTGGGAGGCAACCCAAGGGAAGTAGATTTCTTTTCCTTTATATTTTCTCATTACTTTTTATATGCATGTGTTTTTTTGATTTGTTTTTTTTACTTGTTTTTAAGTTCTCAATCAAAATGAGAGAAAGAATAAAATAAATGAAACAAACATTTTCTCGTTTTTGCTTCTAGGATTATATAATCATGATTAGAATGTGATTGACTAAAGAATTTCATAGCAACTTTAGCATGTACTTTTGCTCTTGTGATTGATCGATATGCAGTATCTTTAGAAGAGTAATGACTAATGGTAGACAAAGCTGTTGAGATTTTGAGCCTTATTTGACTAACACATCCATATCAGTCTCATTGTCTTTTGATAATGAGTGACTTTCATGACATGTACATTCCAATTTTGCGTTAAATTTTTATTCAAGACCATATTTTTATCACATGCATTAACATGGATATGATTAGGCATTCTTTGTTTTTCATAAACTATACTAGCCAAATAACCTATCCTATTGACATGATTTTTTCCTCGATAAACCCCTTTGAACTTTAGCATTTCTTTTTGTATAAATGATATTTTATTCTTTTAAACTTAACCAAATGTCCTACCCAAGTCATAAAGCTAGTGGAATATTTGTGATTGTTGAGTTTGTGGATGTATAAAATTCTAAGTATGGGGGTGTACATATGTGATGGTTGGTTATGATGTTGGGAGGTTATTTTATGTCATATCATTGAAACTACCATGTTGATGCAGTTTATTTTAATTTAAAAAAGAGAAAAAGGGAAAAGAAAAGAAAATGGAAAAGAAAAAAAGAAAAGAAAAAAAGAAAGAAAAAAAGAAGAAAAAATTGTTTAAAATAAATGTATCAAGGAAGAATTACATATGCGTTGAAAAGTTGTTTATAGTTTATGCATCTTCCTAGAGTTGTAACGGATGTGTTACTTGAGTATGTTGAATATGAGGTAAATATTGGCTTGGAAGGTTCAGTTCACTTTGTGATTTCATTGTCATAAATTGTATGAGTGATTCCTTCAGGTTGATACATGTTTCATGTGGTTTATGTATGAGAGATGAATGAGGTTGTGAAATATAAATGTTGCATTCGTCATAGCTGATGATACCCAATTTTTGATAAGTATTGTTTTGTTTCAATAGCTTTGATGACTTTTATGCTACTTGACTTAAATACATCTCACCTTACCTTTGCCAACATTACAACCCTAGAAAAAAAGTCCTTTGATTCGTGATTATACATGTGAACATTAGTGGTGGAGAAATGAAATGATATGCAAAGTTATGGATTGTCATGATCATGAATGATGTTGAGTGTACCCATAAATATATTTTAGTTAAACACATTTTCCGAGTCTACCATTAGATTGCTCAATTTTTAAAGATGATGAAGTTGAATGATCATGAGAAAAAGCTTGAAATGTTGACATCTTGCTATGATTTTTTGAAAGTCATTCATCTTTGTTTATGATTACATAGTCTTGGAAAAATATGAAAATTGAGCAAATATTTTGGGTTAATGAGCTTAATTTTGATGTTTTGCCCGAGGACAGTCAAAAGCTACTTGTGGGGGAAATTGACATGTGTTTAATTGTTGATGAATTTAATTATGTACATTTAGCGATTAATGACACAAAAATGCTTAAGATACTCACTTTAATTCATATGTAATTTTAGGTATAATTTGGAAACAAAGAAATTAAAGTAGGTCAAAAGTATTGCATTTGGGTTATTTTTTGAAGATCAATTTTTACTTGTCTTCATGAAGCAAGAAAAAGAAAATTTTAAAGGAAAGCACCAAAAAAAATTAGCCTAAAACGACAATGCTAGATGAAGAAAATGCAAGTGGACGTCTGTGTTTCTGTGCAAAACGCAGACCATAAGGATAGGAGCCAAAATGTAGGCACACACTACATTGCACGCTGTGCATTGTGTTGTGCGCACTGTGTTTTGACTGTGCATTATACGTTTTGAAAAAAACACACAAGCAGAGGCCTGCGGACAAGGATTTAAAATGGATTTGCAATGTTAATTGTCCAATCAAGCACGATGGAGCACCACAAAGAGCACGCAACGTTTTACTTAAAAACACAGAAGACAAAAGGCGAGCATGAAACGTTTTATAGGAATGGCATTGTTAATTCATCCAATCAGCCACAACGAAATGCTACAGGAATCAGAAATAAACAATCAACAGTGGAGACTAAGCTTGCGACAGTGAGGAGAAATCAAAGGGAGTTTTGGCTAGGGATTAAAATGGAGCTGAAGCATTTTTTTTTGGGAAAGATCCATGAAGAGCTAGACATCCCGATGTCGGTTCGGAGGTGATATCAATGCCGATGACTCGGGTTAAATTTTTTTATTATTTTGTTGTTTCTTTCTCTCATTAGGAATTGATTGTGTTATCCTATGTTAATCGATTTGAGTTTTGTGTATAAATAATCAAATTTTCGTTATTGTTTGGTTATTTGTGTATGAACCCGTTGGGTATTATGAATTGATAATTTTAATGTGTTCATCGAATCGTTAATTTCAAACCCATTGCTAGAATTTCGATATAATTTGTAATTGTTATGTTGAAACATGTGGAGCGACTAATGATTCGTAATTATTAGGGATAGCATGACCTAGGTTAAATGACGCATCGTATGTGGTTGTTGCCTTGATTAATCGATTTTCCTAATTCGTAATGGTACTGTCTAATTAAATATAGAGATCGTATCCTAGGTTGTTTGATGGTTATGTTTAATTAACGATCGTATCTTGATTAAACAAAACCTAAGGGAGAACTCGGGTTAATTATTAACCCATGATTAATAGTTGCAAGGAGAGGTTTAAGAAAAACAAATCAATAAAATATACTTAATTCGGGTATGGGCTGAGATTGAACTAAAATGCCGGGTCCCTATCAAATTCCCCACCTTTATCATTTTTTTACATGCTTTCTTTAATTTGTTTTTATTAGTCAGTTTTATTTTATTTTCTTCTTTCAAAATCCAAAACCCCACTTTTTCCTAAAAATTAGTTAATTTAATTACATAAACTTTGCACACACTCTCAGTGGGATCGACCTAGACTTGCCATTGCTATAGTAGTAGTCTAGTTATTTTATTTTGACTAGAGTAACGACACGCGATCAAGCTCCTGTGACCCTCAAGTAAAAGTTTGTTAATTGGATCAACATAGGTCGGTGGTTTGAACCAAGAAATGGTAAGTGATGATTTACTGTATGTGGAAATTCCTTTAGCCAAGACGACGAACCAAATACTATGTCCAATCAAGCTTGTATCATTTCTCTCTGCCAAGTGAACTTTGATCCCACAAAACCCAAATCATGAAGACCACACCTATGCACCCCCATTCCTTAAACAGTTTATTCACTATCCTTGTTGTCATTGCTCCACCCCTTTTGTTTGAAATCTCCGGTTTAACATTAAAATCTCCAGCAACAAGCCAGGGTATAGAAATATATCACCCTACCCAATTTAAAACCAGGCAAAGTACTTTTTGAGTAGAAAATTTTGTAAATTGGAGTAAAATTGAAAGTGCAACTACCATATTTCACGGTGGTATGAATAAATTGACAATGGCTATGAATACTCATTTGTCCATAACAACCATATTCTTAAAAAAAACCTTTTTCTTCGATTCTAACTGAGTATTCAAATCCCAATTTTGGATTACTTCGTTAGCTCGAGGTCCACTAATCTAGGATTCCAATAAGACCAATATGATAGGCTTATAATGTCTTATATAATTTTGGAGGATTGTCTGTACACAACTCCCCTACCCCCTGCCTTGATTAATCGATTTTCCTAATTCGTAATGCTACTATCTAATTAAATCTAGAGATTGTATCCTAGGTTGTTTGGTGGTTAGGTTTAATTAACGATCGTATCTTGATTAAACAAAATCTAAGGGAGAACTCGGGTTAATTATTAACCCATGATTAATAGTTGCAAGGAGAGGTTTAAGAAAAACAAATCAATAA
>JANTPM010000005.1:10716087-10737619 GCA_025434745.1 Erythroxylum divaricatum
ATTCTTTATTATCCCCTAATTTACAGGGATACATTGTGTATACAGCGTCTATATATGTACTGCCTAATACAATCAATAAAATCAATCGATTCTCTGAAATAATACATCAATGAATTTTACTAGATGATAATCGTAGTCCAGATCAATAATTTTCATAGGGTCTCTCGTCGTCCACGAGATTTTCAGTCGGGAGCTTAATATCCAGTATCTAATGCGTCGTCCAATCAATTTCACGAAAACGGTTCTCTCTTATTGTTTATCTAGCTTTTCCTCGGCATTTGTGAAATATCTCCTTCTTCAGTCTCAATTGAGTCTTCTTCGGGCCATGCGGAATCCTCTGTATCTATGTCATACATTAAAACTTGCATTCACCTAAACCACAATCCTCTTCGCTGTTTAATGATTCCATGCTTACGGTCGAGTATTCATACTAAGATTTCTTTTTTGCTTCTAATTTTCCGTTAGCTTTGCTCTTACAGAGAAGTAGGGAATGAAGTTTGACTAGCCATTGATGTCTCCTTGCAAACATTGCCACAGTAGGTAAGCGGGTGACCCATTTGGTGAGATGACATTTATTTGATATTAAGCTATTGAAGTCTTGAAGCTCATTTGCCTAACAAGAAATTATAACTCCCAAAACAACAAAGCATTGGTGGACCATTTGAGCAAATTACCTTACTGCGTCTTTCTCCCCGTACATTTCAGCTAATGTGGTACCTTTTTTGTCACTATCGATGAATAATGGCCTCTGGCTCTGGGGCCTTAATTAAACAGCAACCCAGAAAAACAAAAAGAAGAAAAGCATTCTGCTCGTGCTCGGTGGAATGAAGAAAAACATTCTCTATTACGAAATTGAGTATATAGATAAGAGGGTATGCTTTTGGTTGTACCACAACCAAGTAGCGATACTAATACTTACTCCGTTTATCATATTTAATCTCATTATGCACGCTTAATCAAAAATATGAATTGCCAGAAACTCGTCATTATTGTTATCCTTTTTTAAGTTTATAATAATTATTTCTCATATGCGTAGTAGAAAAATCTTCAAAGATTAGTATTTTAGAATGAGAGGAGAGGACGGATCAATTTATTTGATACTTAATAAACTAAAATGTTAAAGTTAACTAGGCCTGGGCTACAATTTAATAACAGTTGATTAGTGAGTTGCTTTTGCAGTTTCCAAAAAAGTCATATCACGATGTGTCGGTGATAAGCTGGAAGCATTACGATGTGAGAGAAGTATTTGAGTGTCTCGTCCCATCTTAACACACTGTCACTTCTTCACAACCACCTCATCTCACTTTCACAATTCCACATGAACTCCAACAATAAAACCTAAGTGATAACTGAAGAAAAATGTCCCAACCCATGACTGCGCTTTCCTTTTTGCTCTTCATTCTACTCACCCATGTCGCAATTGCAAATGGGATTTCAGTTTTGAGCCTTAATTCACTGAAAAACAGTGAGATCGATGCCATTGTGAGGAGGGGTTGTACCAAGAAGCTTGGAGATTGCTTGGAAGAGACAGAAATGGAGTCAGAGATCAGCAGGAGAGTTCTACTGATGGGAAGGAAGTACATTAGTTATGAGACCCTGAAGAGGGACATGGTTCCTTGTGCTAAACCAGGAGCATCATACTACGACTGTCACGCTGCAGCGGCTAACCCTTACAGCCGGGGCTGTGAGGTCATTACAAGGTGTGCAAGAGGTATCAGTGACATCAATACCTGAGGAACAATGTAGTTAAGTTGACATGATTTCTTGTAATTTTTATAGCCTGGTGTATTTGGAGATTTGGTGCCTGATGGGGTTGTTTTAACTGTATTTAGTATATCTAAGAATCATGTTTCGGGTTTCCTTATGAATGAATATTGGCTTATAAATGAATACTGGCTTGATATTTTAGCAGATCTGGGATGTACTATTATCACTGTTCAAGTATATCGTTGGAATTTGATGCCATGTCCTTACTTTATCCTTTTTTGGGGGAAGATTTCATATTTCACATCTTTACTCGTCTACTTTGTGAAGTACTAGCTGAATATGGGACTGATTATGACCAAAAACATCTCTTTATGGGCACTTCATCAAGGAAATGTTTGACATTTAAGAAAATGCTCTAGTTCAGGAAAGCTAGGGAGAATTTTAGGAATCTAAAAGACTGCGGATTACCAATACTTTGAATTTCCACTTTAATATATACATGTAGGAAGTGCAGCAAATTGAAATGGAACACAATTGTATTAATCACTAACAAAGTTGAATACTTCACCATTAAGACTCTTACTCAGTGAGACACTAAATTCTAAACCAACCCAATCTCATTCCCTTAATCCTTGGAGACATTAAAATCGGATTAGATGGTAATTTCCAGTGTTCTACTCATTTTCTGACATGACATGAGATAGTGCCATGAAGATCAATAGATGATTGTCTCCAATCTGCTCTAATAGTGTTATGGAAACTATATTTCCTTGTTGGCTGTAGCTACTGGTATCAAGGAGACGTCTAATTCTTCAATTTCAAATCTCTGACTGGTTTACCGAGAATTAACTACAATGCTTCATTTATCCCTTCAATACTAAGGCAACTCATTGTGGTCACGGTACTAGATCAACCTTTCCCAAGTAATTCCTCCTTGCTAGTTAAGGATTTCCTTTCCTTGCTAGTTAAACAATCCATCTTCTAGTAAGTATTCTTCTTTTTTTCCTCTTCTTTTTTTTTTTCCCCTTAAAGTTACCCTACAAGATTAGTTCAGCTATGTACAAGTGTAAAACCTTATTGGGATTGTATTTGATTTGTTATTGGCGCATCTATAATCAGAAAGTGGTAGGGCATGATCTATAGCTGTGAATTTCTTTTTTCTCTGTGTGATTTGCTGATAAAGCTGAGGCCATAGCTAACTGATTGGAGTTTCGATTCGATTGGTGAAGGATCAGGTATGGTTCCTTGCAAAGATCTCTCATGTTGATCTATCTTTGCTTCTTTTTATATTCAAAATAGAAGGCTCCGATTGTCTTAATTTTGGATTGCCTCTGCAATTGGCCTATGAAGAAGATTTTGCGTTGAAGGTTAAGTATTTGCATCTCTTAATATTTTCATTCTTTACCGAGCTCTTTTTAATGTTACCTACTTTGCTTCCCCTTACCTCGTTAAAATGCATTCTAGTGATGCATATCCTCACTTTGGCACTGGAAAGGTGAACAATAGGTGTCTCCAGATACTGTGAATTTGCATAAGCTCTTATACTCTAATATGTGAATTAAATGCATAGACACCAAGCTATAAATTTAGCTCCACTTAAGTGGGTTTCGGTGTACCGAGTACTACTCTGATGGCTGATGCTCATGCAGAGAGAGGGAAGCTATTTGTCTAATGCACAGATTTTTGTTTTCCTTAAACAACTTGGCAAATTATATGTTCGTTGGCTTAGAGAGAGGATTTGCAGAATCAATGATGGATGTATTATTGATTTGCATAAAATAGTTCTTGGTTCTCTTCTACATAGGCTGTGAACTGGCATAACTTTTGGTTGTTAGAAACCATCCTCTTCCATATAACATGTGGCGTATAAACATCTTCAGTTATAGGCAATTAGGATCAATGGTATGAAGTTCTTGTATAAGAACACATATTTGACTTTATTGGTATGGTATTGGTACCTAAAGTTTCTAGAGTTACAAGGTTTTTGAGGATACAAGTTTGTGATTTCACTGCATATTTATCCAACATGCAACTCAAAGGAGAAGTATTCTGAAGTTCACTTCTTGGTTGATGACCAGATTGGAGCTTTTTTCTTTCACTTTAGGCTATAACTTGATGTAGGAATTTTGACAAAATTGAACCCTGACGTAGTGAAACACAATCATGTCACAAAAATGTTAATGTTGAGTTTTGAGAAGTAATCCAAAAATGGTAATTCCGCTTCCAAGGTTTTGCATCATGATGGATTGGCCCGCATAATTCATTAGAGCATCTCGGACCAACTTTTCCCCCACGTTCAACCTGTTGGTGAGTCCCATCCCATGTCATTATCAGCTCTGCTTTCTGTTTTCTACACAAGGATCGTCTCTTGCAATCGTTTACTCTTTCCTTTATTGCAAAAAGATCGTATCTTGTCGGTTGAAATTTACGTTTTTCTTTGATCTTTCTTTCACCATTAGAAGTTTAAAATTAAGGCACTTTTATCTTAGAAATGACTAGTTAAATGTTAATAGCATTTCCAATTTCCAGCAATGAACTTGGGGACCATGAACTACGTAGATTTTTTCAAAAAAATAGAAAGCAAATATACACAAGGACGGGAAATTGGAAATGCTATGTAAATAAAACATAAAAACCAGCAAAACTCAAATGAAGCAGTTACAAATAGATCCCACACAAAACCAAAATCTTATTAGATGACTTCTCCCCCACCAAAACACGGAACCTACAAAAATCAAAACCTAACATCCTACCATGGCAAATCATAATCAGATTGTAAAAACCAACATTCAAGCCGTCCAAATACATAGTTTCCCTCAAGTTCTCTCCATCTTCCTCTCAGTACCTGTAGTGAGGAGGCTTGTATGGACCCTCAACGGGCACGCTAATGTAATCAGCCTGCTCCTTGCTGAGCTTGGTAAGCTTAGCTCCAAGCTTTCCAAGGTGAAGAGCTGCAACCTTCTCATCCAGGTGCTTTGGCAGAACGTAAACCTTCTTCTCATACTTTCCTGATGCCTTCTCATTCCAAAGCTCGAGCTGTGCAATCACCTGGTTGGTGAACGAGCATGACATCACAAAACTTGGGTGACCAGTGGCACATCCCAGATTCATGAGACGACCCTCGGCCAACACAATGATACCCCTCTTGGTTTCTGGGAAGACCCACCTATCAGTTTGAGGCTTGATGGTGATGCGCTTCACACCAGGGTAACTTTCAAGTCCAAGCATGTCAATGTCATTATCAAAATGGCCAATGTTGCAAACAATGGCATTGTTCTTCATCTGTTTCATATGCTTAACCATAATAATATCCTTGTTTCCAGTGGTGGTAACAAAAATATCAGCATCAGCAACAACATCTTCAAGAGTCAAAACTTGGAGGCCTTCCATAAGAGCCTGAAGGGCACAAATCGGATCTATTTCAGTCACAATGACACGGGCTCCAGCCTGCTTCAAGGCAGCAGCACAGCCCTTGCCAACATCACCATAACCACAGACAACAGCAACCTTGCCAGCAATCATCACATCGGTAGCTCTCATCAACCCATCTGGGAGGGAGTGACGGCATCCATACAAGTTATCAAACTGACAAAGATTAACAGCAAATGTTAGAAACATTCTAAACAAACAATAAATGATAATACTTAGTCAAACCAAATTCAGACCTGTTAAACAATAGTACTACAAGGGAGGGAAACCAACCAGAAAATCCATACAATTAAGATATATCACAGATCCAAAAAGGAAAAACAAGTGAACTAAATAATTCCTAATCAAAGTTTTGAACTTGACCGCCCAAAATAAAGATGGACCATTTCACGAGTAAATAATAACTAAAGACAAGCACTTTATACTCTAAGTTAAAAATCAATCAGCAACAGAAAAAACTTTTAGAACCAAAACAGTTAGACATAGTCGATCTCAACCTTAATGGTAACACTATAAAACCAGATCCGGCACTGAAAACAAAATAACAACATAAACAAAAGCTTAAACAAACCAGATCTAAGAGATAATAGAACAATACCTTGCTCTTAGTAACAGAATCGTTAACATTAATAGCAGGGAACAGCAAAGTCCCATTAGCCTGCATCTGATACAACCTCTTAACACCAGTGGTAGTCTCCTCGGAAACCCCAACCAATCTCTCCTTCATCTTGCGATACCTCTTGGGATCGGTCTTCAAACCATCTCTAATTATCGCCAAAACAATCTGAAACTCCGCATTATCAGTCGAAGCTGGGTCCGGGAGCTGACCGGTCTTCTCATAAATCTCCTCGGCCTTAACACCCTCGTGGATCAAAAGCGTGGCGTCGCCTCCGTCATCAACGATCAGATCCGGGCCGCCGCCGGGACCCCAGTCCAGGGCGCGCTCCGTGCACCACCAGTACTCCTGCAGAGTCTCTCCCTTCCAGGCGAAAACGGCAGCGGAATCCCGGGCGATGGCGGCCGCGGCGTGGTCCTGGGTGCTGAAGATGTTGCAGGAACACCAGCGCACCTCCGCGCCAAGGGCCGTTAGGGTCTCGATGAGGACGGCCGTTTGGATGGTCATGTGAAGAGATCCGGTGATCTTGGCGCCTCTGAAGGGCTGAGCTGGACCAAACTCGGCTCTGCAAGCCATGAGACCGGGCATTTCGACCTCGGCCAACTCAATCTCCAGCCGACCGAAGTCTGCTTGAGACATGTCCTTGACCTTGTACTCGCGGCCACTTGTTGTTTTCTCGACCAACAAAGCCATTATCGGAAAGTCTGAGGCTGCGAATCCAAGTGAACTGGGAGTAAGAAGAAGAGGAGGACAGCGTGAGGGTCGTGGTGAGATTGAGGGTGTATAAATAGGTTAGAGGCGCCAAATGAACGGTTCAGATTTGGTAATTTTAATCTTGGTTTGAAGGGTTTTTGGGACTTGGGGGTTGGTAAAAATTGAGGTGTAGAGCATGGAGGATAGGTATGGGTCCCGCTTTTGGATCGGACGGTATTTAGATGGTGAGTGAAGATCTTGATGAACACGTGTCGCGTTTATGATGGGTTCCTCATTGTCTATATACGGTACTGATTTTGGCTGCATATAATGGGGTTGATTTCGGTATCCTTTTTTGTCTATTGTTTAAGTTCAAACAAAGGGTTAAGACTTAAGAATGGACAACTTCCCCACAAATTAAGAATATAAATTCGTTCCCGGAATTTTAGTTTTTATTAGATCACGGTCGTGACTCGTGAGTTGAGCTGAGCCACATACTGTAATCACTTACAGCTGCTTAAACTAGCAAAGACACCCTAATCCTACAAAGTCGGGTTTAATTCAAAATTTAATTGATTTTTTTTTAATTTTTAAAGTCATACCAAGTATAAAATAGGTATCATTTATTATGAATTATAGATTTTAATCTTAATTCGTAAGTTCGAATATTAAATTTTTCTACAAAATATAAATGAATTGTTGCATCATTTATTAAATATATACATGTTTATTTTTTGAAATATATCATAATTATAAATATATTATTCACAATTTGTAACAAAATCTATCAAATATAATATTTATATTTTTGAATTCAGATGAACGCATAATTTTTTTAAAATTAAACATCTTGAAATTTTGGTATTTCTACATATCTATTTTAAATTAAATATATTTCAACTAACTCACTTTTACAAGCCAGCTCGAGCTATAGGGTTTAAATCAAATCCATGGCAGACCACAGCCTGAATATGGTGGTGATCACAGATGTTTATTTTTATTGGCCACGAATGGAAGCAAATATTCAGCATCAACACGTCGAGGGTCTCTTCCTTTATCGGCCAATTTTGTCCCGTCAGTCAAAAGACAGGTTACGTCGCTGTCCGCACGTCGACTGTTTCTTTACCAATTAGCTTCAAGCATCTTGGACTTAAAAAGGTGGAACGTCCACTTTAGATGCTCCTACACTTCGGCTTAAGTGAAAGAGATAAATTACGGTTTGATTTTAGCCAATTTTTTAAAAAGGAGACCCAATGTTCATTACGCATAAGGAGTCATTATATTGGATGAGCTCCCACACTGTTACTATAGAGACTCGAATCTAAAACTTTGGACTCACTTTCTTTTCCAATGACCAACTGAGCTACCCGCGCGAGCTAGATTCAAGCATCTTGCTCCAAGGGAAGGGAGGTTCCATTAGTCGAAATTGCCTATTAAGTCAGGGAGGCTCCATTAGTCGAAATTGCCTATTAAGTTAAATGTCTTACTTTGAAGCAGTGGTCAGGGACTATTTCTCATCTTGCAGATTTAGATGATGAATAGAATGGGTATGAAAATTCACTGGATTTATAAAAATTAAATTTAAGTTATCAATTTTATTAAAATACATAATTTATAAATTATTTTATATAAAAAATACAAACATTTTCATTTTATATTCTGTCTACTTTCTCACTTCAACTTGTATGAATACCTCTCTTCAAATTAGGCTCCAATTAACTATCATATTAACTAATAATAATCTTGCTTTGGCCAAAGTTGCAAATACTGTATTAGACTAGTATGGTACTGTACCAATATCGGTTAATATTGAGTATCATTTCAAGTAATTTTTTAATTTTATTAAATAGTCTATAATTTTTTTTAAAATTTCCAAAATAATCCAGTGTTATATTATACATTTGTACTATATACTCTACTAGTTTACATCAACCTTGTCTCTTAAAATCATAATAAATAATAATCACAAATAATATGAAATAAAAATAATTTTAAATATTTTACATATAAATAATAATCGCAATTAATATAAAAAAACAATCATCATTATACAAATATATAATTAAGAATAATAAAAAATATTTAAAAGATTACAATAATACAATTTCATCATTTTAATAGATAATAAATACATCAAAACAACAAATAAAAAAAACAATAAATATCCTTAACTCTCAAACTATTACAATTTACAACAAGAGTTTGTGATGAGGAAACATTCAAGAAGAAGTTAAATATATAACAAAAGCATTTACAATTACATCACATATACAAAATTTAACATAAACATTAAATATAAGTAAAATTAAAAAGAAGAGGAAAAACAAAACCTTGAAACGAAATTCAATCATCTACAAGAAGATACCTGCTATAACTGTACTAACCCTAGTTATCATTTGGTACAAGATCCTCATTATTGAAAGAAGCTTCATCATCATTATCATTCAAATTTAATGTACTAAATGATATGTCAGTATTTTCTTATCCAAGATTATCCTCCAAGTTATTGGCATCTATCAAATTCGGCTTTTCAAAAGCTCAATTCGTCAAAAGATCAATATTATCAATGAAAATTGGATAAGTTGAACTATTTATGCTATTAAGATTCCTAGTAAACAATAAAATTTAATTATTAGAAAATTATAAGAAATTATATCGACATTAATAATGCTAATAACATGTCTTTCTCAAAGTTTTAAATTATAACAAACAAAAATAAGTTATTTAACCTCTTATGCTCCAATCTATTCCTTTTCTTGGAGTGAATAAATTCAAATGTGCTCCAGTTTTGTTTACAATCTATTGCGCTCACACATTGACTTAAAATTCGAATTACAAACCTTTTCTGGAACACCATTTTCGAATTGATCCCACCAACAAAATGTAAATCGTAAGATAACAAAAATAGTGTTATAAACAAAATAAAGTGTTAATTAATTTCAACAAATAAAAAAGGAAATAACTAATACCTGAAGAAAGTTTCCTCTTTGTTGAATAGTAATTGACATTCAAAAATTCTCATAAGACAACTTATAAAGCTCCATTTGTGAGCTTAAAAGATCTTGCATTGCATCAATACTAACAATTATTGTAATAGTTAAAATATTTCTCTATTAACTTCAGCTTGTTTAGTAAGATCCAGTATAAAATAAACACTAGGATTTAAAAATGACCTAGTTGTAAATAACAAAGAAGAAAGTTGTCTTTCTCTTTTCTCATTAATGATTGAAAGATACGATGTGTACAAAGAAGGTCTATGTTTCAGATTGATCTTGATTACTTATGTTGCTCTATCTATAATATAAAAAACTAACTCATTGTTGGCTTTTCTTCACTATTTGTCAAATGAAACACCCTCACCAAAGACTCACAAACTCAGATAACAAATTAACATTGAAACCAAAATTCTTTATCTTTCAGTATAATTTTACAAACGTCCACTTCAGCATTAGACCTAGCATGTTGAGATGCAATTCATTTATCAGTATTAAACATTTATCTTAACTCTTTCTTGATTATAACAAAAGATTGAAGTGGTAAGAAATTTGTTATAAATCTTGTCACAACAGAATGACACAAATTTCTGTCATTGGTAAATTCCTTTCTAGTTAAATTCAATACCCATGCATAATTATAGATAAACTTTATCACCTTTTTAGTTTTCTGCATAGTCTCATCAATAACAGGAAAATATCTAGGATCTATGATATTCTTCAGTATTAGGTCAATGCAATGTGTAACACAAGGAGTCAAAAAAAGAATTATACTTATTCTGTAACTTTTTTTTCTGTCACTTTATAAGCAGAATCATTGTCAGTGATAAACTAAATAATATTTTCTGACCCTACTTCATTCACAACATCATCAAATATTGCAAATAAAGTCTCGAAATTCCTAATAAGGTCAAATGATAGATTTAAAAAACATAAAGTCATTCGTAAAATAAACCAAAAAATTAATAATAGGCTCTTGTCTCATATTTGTCCAACCATCAGACATGATTGAACATCCATAAGTAGCTCAATTCACTCTTCTTTTTGCCAAATAACTTTTAATTTCATTAATAGAAAAACTTCAAAGTTTAGCTCTTATGTCATTAATCGAAGGATCTTTATATCATAGGCCATAAGAGATTATTGAATACATCATAGGCTGATAATAATAAGATTGATACCATACCACTATCTAGCTACTGCCATATCAACATTGTGAATCGCATCTCTTAATTACATTGTACTACGAATTGAAGGTTGAGTTCTAGGAGTTGTTTGTGGTGCAAAAAAAACTAGTCACTTGCCTTCTTCTCTTCCTCACATTAGGTTCAGGCACTTCTTCTTGGGGCTGAGATAGAACACCACCAGTACCACTACCACAACTACCACCTTTAACATTTCCACAATCACCACGGAAACTAAAAAATAAACTTCTACTACCAATTTCAAAATTCATCTTTCCCTTCTATCTCTCTAATGTTGATATTTATCATGCAATGTTTTTATTTGCTACTTTATATCATGACTTATTTTTTACAAGGTTGCACATTTTCTTTAACCTCAACTAAATGTTTCTTTAATCGAATGATTCCTTTACCTTTCAATTGCTTATTACAAAACAAGCAAGTAGTATAGTTCCTAATATTGGGAACCAAAGTAGCATGAACCCAAGCTGGATCATTGTATCTTCCTGAAGTAGATTGATCAAGAATACCCGAACTTCCTTTCATTCATCTGTAAAAATAAATGAATGCATATATCAAAATAAATAACACTTAATTTCATTACATAATATGCATATCCATCTTATATAATATAACTCATTTTGTTTGATTACATTATGCATAATTCAATTTCATAGAATACAATTCATTATAAGTCAAAAACTAACAATTCAATTATTCAATATATATAATTACACAAAGCATACATAAACAATTTTCATTTCTAACAATCACAAAACATGTATAAACAATTTTCATTTCTAACAACCATAAAACATATATAAATAATTTGTATTTCCAACAATTTCAAATAATTTAAGTTTAAAGTTTCAAACATGAGGATCAAGTTAAAGGGTGTGATACGATTTACATAATTGCCAAATAATGAATGACATTTCTTATACAATTGTTCATACACATCTATTTATAACATGATGATCAAATTGAATGATATATTCATAACATGAGGATCAAGTTGAATGATATAACTTCTTTAGAAATGTTTTTTTTTCTTATTTAAAGCTTTGAATCTTCTTTTCATTTTTAACAAATCATAATATTATATACATCATTCTATATTTTAAATATATAAGTTGCTTTTATAATTTTTAATTGACATTAATAAGTCTAAGCATAAATGATTGTAACCTACAACATGTTCACAATTTGAAAAAATTTCTTTTTGGACACATTTATTACATCACTACTTTCATACATTATCTACTTTAAATATTTATAATAGTCCACACATATACATTACCAAATAATTCAACATATTTTATACTTATTAATTATTTATTCAAAGCTAATACCCAAATACTATCATTAACTACAACCGGATTGTTATTAATTTTCAAAATCAATTAATTATTTACCTAAAGCGAATACCCAAATACTAAAAATGAAACACCATTTTATAAATTTTAAGAATGTGTCAATTAATGATTTAAGTCTTTGTAAGTTTACAACTTTGATATTCTCGGTTTAAAATTTTAATTTGTTTCAACTTTCAACTTACAAACTTTTAATTGAATCAATTCAATTCGTCAACTTCATCACATATTCCCATTAGGCCTGCATTTTATTCATGAAAAAACTTATCCTAAGTTTCTCTTAATCGGTTAAACTTAAACAAATCTTCAAAACCAAACCAGAAATCAACCAAACAATCATTCAACTCCAATATCCAATCCAATCCAACCCACGTAAATCACAAAACCAAAACAGCACCGTGACTCATTCAACTTCAATATTCAAATCACAAAACTGTGAATCATTCAACTCTAATATCCAACCCGGATACATGCAAATCGCAAGTCAGAAAACCAAGTTCCAATAGATTCACAAGTCCAAGACCCAAACAAATCACAAAATTTAATTCCAACTATCAACTTCTAAGATCTAGCTGATTCACAATCAAAATGCAATTAAGTAGAAAAAAATCGAAAACTCAAAAAACACACCCAAAAACTAATTCACAAGCTTGAGGTTTTGGGTTGGGTTTTCGAGTTAGGTGACAAGTCACAGCTTCAGGTGTAGATCTTGGTGAGCAACAACCTTCTCTTCTCCTTCAGACATTTAATGGTGGTGACGATATGGTGCGGTGGTCCTTGTGAAGGAGGGTTGAAGACGATGGTGTTTTCGGGACTTCGCATGGAGTAGCCGAGGATCTCTAATGGCAATGTGGATTGGGGAGGATGAGGAAAGGAGCAGCATCGTTGGAGAGGGAGCAGTACTGTCGGAGATGATGAGGAGAATAAGAGAGAGAGAACGACAGTGGTGAATGAAGATGAGAGTCGATGAGAGAGAGAGAGAGAGAGAATAAGAAGAATGAAAGTGTTAGGTTTAATTTTTCAAAAATTATAAATAAGTTCCTACTGTTCTTCAAATTTATGGTACCGACTAGTATGTGACTGATATTTTGGATACTGGCCAGTATTAGTCGATATCAAACAAAAATTAGTGGTACCGATGGGTATGTCTGGTTAGTACCAAAATAATGACTGTTGTTCTGTTTTTCGACACTGGCCATATAATAGCCGGTACCGAACAAAAATTAGCAGTACAAATTAGTATCTCTGGCTAGTACCTAAATAACAAATATTATTGGTACAAGATAGTATTTGTTCTCTTGGCTTTGAGTGTGCCTAGCTCTTTGTATTTCTTTTTCGTCGAGGAATTGGAACGCAAGTTCTTGCCTTATTTGAAGCATTAAGAGCATGATGTAAAAGGACAGGAAATGTAGGAGGGATACAGATCTTGCACCACTCAAAAACAGAAAAGAAAGGTTTAGTGGGCAGAAAGTCTCTGACCAGATGAGATCTAGCGCGTGGTTGGTGTGTGTCTGAGGGTGGAAAAAGAGAAAATATCTGTGTAGGATATTAAAAGAATTGAAAAAGTTGAACCAATGACATTCACATGTATATCGGGTCCACACCTGAAAACCAGTTTCCGAAAGGGCAATATTACCATGTGCCTCGGTATAGTAGCACACTAGAAAACAGAAATCCAGCCCTAGCTAATGTTATGTTATAAAATGAAAATTTAACCCATCTTGTTTGTCGGCAAGTACTTAATTGAAGTGAGTGTGGGATACTTCGCCCATCCAAATGTGTTTTCCAGAAGATTAATGATGTTTAGCTGCTTAATTGGAATATCTATCTTACGGTAACCAAGCAAGAGAAAGCATATTTAAATTGGTGCATTAATGCTATAAACTAAAGACCCTTTTGTTTTTAATATTTACATATATAAAGAAAGCAAACAGGAGAGTGAAGTGTTCTTGTGGGTTGGTGGTTTGCCATTTTATTAAGTTTTACCCAATTTACGACCAACTAGGATTCATGTTTAAGATATTCAATCCATACCATACGTGTGTATGACTATTTTTGTTTCTTAATAGATATTTGAACATAAAAATGTGACTTTACCTTGCGGTAGATGGTCAAATGTGCAACGCGTAGACTTGTTTATTAAATGTTAATTCATCCTATCATCACTTTATGATTAGAATATAAATTAGGGGGAAAACAAAAAAACAATAATAAAACGTGAGAAGTGACATTATTAGTTGAATAGGGCCCTGGAAATTTGGTAGCAGCAGGCAGCACCCTAATGGCCAAGACTTCAAAATGAAATTGATGAGGGGCTGCAAAATCCAAGGAGAAATCTGGAAAGCAGTTCAATTCAGGGTTGGTATTTGGTAAAAAACGGAATCATCCAATGTTCGGAGAAAGTTGGTGTGATGCAAATTACAAAATCGTCCTTCAACAACTCTTATTCCCACCAACTCCCTACTCCCAATAAAAAATGACTACAGACCTAAACTAAACCGACCTTGACAACGACGTCGGGGAAGACTCAACTTCACAGTCTTCAAAATCAGAAGCACGTCTTCTTACTACTTGAACTAATTCCTCCACGGGACCTCACTTAAGTTCATAAACGATAGTTGCCAATTTTAATCAAAACAAAAAGTTTGTAATGATTAATTATTTAACGCAGTTGATGATCATTACCATAAAATTAAAATTTAGGGATTATTTATTCATTTATTTTCATATATTTAATTTATATAAAATGTTTTGTTATTGATTTTTTAAGATAAAAGGCACAATTTTTTTTAATGAAAATTTATATAATTTAATATTAAGAAAGGATTCAAAAAGATGAAACAAAAATGAAAGGCACAGCAAATAAGCACCTTCCTAATCCAAAAAAAGCCCGTAAACGTGACCGTCTCGTCTTGAAATCACCAACACCAACCATTTTCCTTAAATCCTCACCCCCGTCTCTCCATTTTTCGCTCCTACCGTACCATTTTCTCACTTACGAGTTACGACACAAACGCAAACAAACTCTCCCAAAAAATGGATCCAGTGACTGAATGGGGCAACACGCCACTCCAGACCGTGGACCCAGAAATTCACGACCTTATCGAAAAAGAGAAACGCCGACAATGCCGAGGCATAGAGCTCATTGCTTCCGAGAACTTCACGTCCTTCGCCGTCATCGAAGCCCTGGGCAGCGCCCTCACCAACAAGTACTCCGAGGGCATGCCTGGGAACCGCTACTACGGAGGCAACGAATTCATCGACGAGATCGAAAACCTCTGCCGCTCCCGCGCTCTCCAGGCCTTCCACCTCGACCCCGCCAAATGGGGCGTTAACGTACAGCCTTACTCCGGCTCACCCGCCAACTTCGCAGCCTACACGGCGGTGCTCCAGCCCCATGACCGGATCATGGGGTTGGATTTGCCGTCCGGCGGGCATTTGACTCACGGGTATTACACTTCTGGTGGGAAGAAAATCTCCGCGACTTCGATTTACTTCGAGAGTTTGCCTTATAAGGTGAATCCGCAAACTGGGTTTCTTGATTATGAGAAGTTGGAGGAAAAGGCTTTGGATTTCAGGCCTAGGCTTATCATTTGTGGTGGTAGCGCGTATCCGAGGGACTGGGATTATTCTAAGTTCAGGTCTGTTGCTGATAAGTGCGGTGCGCTTTTGCTTTGTGATATGGCTCACATTAGTGGCCTTGTTGCTGCTCAGGTATGGCTTTTATGTTCTTTTGATTTTGTAGGACATGTTGAGGATGGATTTTTATTTGTAATTTGGCCTCATTTGCAGTTATGGTTACGAGGTTTTCAATATTCTTCCTGATTTACCAGTTTACATGCTTTCAATGTTAATATGAAAATCAAATTTCTATCTTTTGATCATAAAAAATCAAAACCCCATGTTTTCGATTAGTTTTACTTGATCTCATTTTTGTTTCCTATGTGCTGACCCAATTAAAGATCCAGCCTTTTGACAACAAATTCGGAAGACAATAGACGGAATTTCAAGTTTTAACTGGGCAACCTAGTAGCATACTGCTTTTTACTGGTTTTATTATGTTTAATCGTTCAA
Source organism: Erythroxylum divaricatum (assembly GCA_025434745.1). Lineage (NCBI taxonomy): Eukaryota > Viridiplantae > Streptophyta > Magnoliopsida > Malpighiales > Erythroxylaceae > Erythroxylum > Erythroxylum divaricatum. Next base: position 10,732,157 of record JANTPM010000005.1, read on the forward strand.
ACATGCAATTGAGTTAGATCTGATTGCAGCTCATATTCCCTTTAAACAATTCTCTGTTTCTGTGTACAATACATTTGTGAATTGGATCGGAGGCCAATATTTGGTAAATTAGATTAAACTTCCTTTCCGAATGGCACATGTAGATATTCTGCCTAGTAGGTGGCTATGAATTTGTAAGATATCATCCGGTTTTTATTTCAATTTCAGTTTAGATCATGCTCCAGAATTCATTTTCAACTTTGCTATTCACACATATGAAACGTACACTTGGTTTTATCATATACCTCATTTTCGACCTAAGATGTCAAGATCTGGGTTTGATCTAACCATGTATTTGTATTCTTTATTCATCGACTTTAGGAAGCTGCCAACCCCTTTGAGTACTGTGACATTGTCACAACTACCACACATAAAAGCTTGAGGGGTCCTAGGGCTGGTATGATCTTCTACAGGAAGGGGCCTAAACCACCCAAGAAGGGCCAACCAGAGGATGCAGTTTATGACTTCGAGGATAAAATCAACTTCTCAGTTTTTCCTGCTCTTCAAGGTGGTCCCCACAATCACCAGATTGGTGCCTTGGCTGTTGCTCTGAAGCAGGCCATGAGTCCTGGTTTCAAGGTCTATGCCAAACAAGTTAAGGCAAATGCAGTTGCTCTTGGAAACTTTTTGATGAGCAAAGGATACAAGATGGTTACTGGGGGAACTGAGAACCACCTTGTTTTGTGGGATCTTCGACCTCTTGGTTTGACGGGTGAAGTAGCTTGATTTTTTGTTTATTTAGTACTTTACAAGCATTGAATTTTCATGAATATGGTGCAGATATTGATTCTTGAATACTCTTCTTGCAGGAAACAAAGTTGAAAAACTGTGTGACCTTTGCAACATCACTTTGAACAAGAATGCCGTGTTCGGTGATAGTAGTGCTCTAGCTCCTGGAGGAGTAAGAATAGGTACGGTCTCATATGTGGGGATTGTATTGACAATTTCGATCGTCATTAGTTATGTGTTACTAATTGGAGGTTTTGTACGCAGGTGCCCCAGCTATGACTTCAAGAGGTTTGGTTGAGAAGGACTTCGAGCAGATTGGGGAGTTCCTTCATCGTGCTGTGACAATCACTTTGAACATCCAAAAAGAGCATGGAAAGCTCTTGAAGGACTTCAACAAGGGGTTGGTGAACAACAAGGACATTGAAGCGCTCAAGGCCGATGTGGAGAAGTTCTCCTCCTCCTTTGACATGCCTGGCTTTCTCATGTCTGAGATGAAGTACAAGGATTAGGCCTAAATACTTTTACTCATAGCTTAAAAGAGAGTTTGTCCAACTGGGAAGAGAGGGGCATGTGTGTCTTTCTCGGCATTTCGTCTTGTATTTAGTTTATTTTTCCCCAAAACATTTCTTCTTTGAAGTACGATGTTGGTCTTACGTCATATAATTCGAATTTAATGATTCATCCTGGAATAATGTATGATGTATCAATTGCTTCTTGATTTATTAAGTTTTGCTTTCCAAGCAGTTAATTAGAGCTAAGACTAAGAAATTCTGTATGTGGTAAGAGCGTAATGAAATTTAGTCCGCATCAATGAATACTGAAGGAAGAGTTAGCCCATTAAGAATCAGAACGACATCTTTAAATACAATTTCAGGAATGCTTATGGCATTATCTTAGTAGTTATTAATGGTTTTGCAAATTTAGGAAAGTTAGAGAAGAAACGATGTTCCTAAATGATCCTCATTTTATCTCATATATATATATATATATATATATATATATATATATATCTTAAGATAATGCCATAAGCATTCCTGAAATTGTCCTTTAAAGAGGTGTACTTATATATATCCGCGCGTGTATTGGTCTATGTTGATTTGCATGTTATCACAGGCGTCAAATTTCTTGTGCTGTTGCACCGACGAGATAGGTCCGTTTTATATCTGTGTAGTTGTAACTTATAAATTTGACCACTACCCGTAATTTGTGTAGATAGATGTATGATTTGCACTTAAAAGATTGATAAACATTGAATTATAAAGTCGTCTCCGTTAGACTTTTACTCGACCAAAAATGCACTACTTGGATATTAAGAATTAAAATAATATTTTATGATATCATGATTTACTAAAAATATACAATCAATTATATAATATAGTCATAGAAATACATTCAATTATACATATCAATATAAACAGTAGAATTATACTTTAAAATATTTTCCTACGAGTGAGAGACATATATCTCTCATATAATATAATAAAAACTCAACATATCCTAGTGTACAAGGCTTCCTCTACTTTGTGAGAGTCGGAGGAGGGTCATCAATGTACATTAGCAATGTACGTAACATTTTCTTTATATTTTTTTACAAACAAGTTATTTTCATGATTTAAACTGTGATCTTTTAGTTACAAAGGTACAACTTTACCGGTTGATCCGAGGCTCACACTGTATCCCACATATAATATAATGAATTTTTAAAAAGCTCTCTTAATCTTTTAAAATTTTTGAAAAAACTTCTTCTAATTTTAATTTTTTTTTAAAAAAACCGTATTCTCTTATAGTTCGGTTAAAAAATTATAACGAAATACATGCCCCATGAATATTACACTTATACTAATTAAATATTGCTTACATGACAATTCAACATAGTTTTTAAGCTCAAAGCGAACTAATTAAATTCAAATTAAACTAATAATTTATTTTAATTATATTAAATTATTAATTTAGATCAAATTTAATTAATTTGGGTCGGGTTTAAGAATTGAATTATATTATTATATTAAAAACATTTGGTTATTCCATATTTGATGTTCGTATTATGTGTATCTTGTTGTTATTTTTAATTAAATTCTAAAATAAGAGATTTTTTTGAAAAATTAAAAACTAGAAAGAGTTTTTTTCGAGAATTTTAAATGTTAGAAGATTTTGTAAACATCAAATTCACCCCAGAGAGCGGTGAATTTGTTGTTTATAAAATTCAAGAATGTATCTGATCATTGAATTCAATTAATAACAATTAACATAAATATGAACGAAGAAATTGCTTAATATAAATTAATCAAATAATTGAATAATAATTTAAAGGGGTAGAGAAAAGAGAATGCAATCTAATTTATAGTAACTCAACAAACTATCCTTGCTTACATACACTCCTAAGATTTTTCTTAGAATTCCAATCTAATTCTTATTTTAAAACAAAGAATAACCCTTATGCAATTTTTATATGTAAAGAGAAGCCTTTGTTACAATATTCTTTCAAGATGAAGAGGAACCTTAATCACGTTTGGATAATTCTCAAATACAATTTTCAATGCCCCAACATAGGATTATAACTCAAAAATATCTTACTTGTTCACTTAATAATTCCAAAGAGGTTCACTCACACAAATATGAATTAATGAGACTCAATTTATTGAAAAACACATAGAAATGTGTATAAAATATATCCAAAAGCTACTTGATACTAAAATCAATGATAAAACATCTATTTATAGTAATTTGGGAGCCTTTCTAGCCACAGTTGTTGGAGTCAAGAACTAGCTATTACAATGACTATATGCAATATGCTAGTTGACTAGTGGACTATTATGTATTAAAGACACCATGTTCACTAATTGTTGGAACACGATTTGATCAGTAGGCATATTGGTTGAACAATATAACACACTAGTATGGTCGACCAATATAACACACTGGTCGACCAATAAATTAAACAAAGCTCCAATAAAGTACAACAAAATTAGTAATTTAAACCTATATAGGTCAACCAGTTATCCCAAAAATATAATTTTAATAACTTTAAATGCCCAAAACCAATTTGTTTAATTCAATTATAATTTAAATACTTTCCAAAATGTTTCCTAAAGAGTGTAAGATTAAGATGTTTTTTTTATTAAACAAAAAACTTCAATATCTCATGATGAATGTAAAGAATTATACAATAAAGTGAAATAAAATGTTTATGCATGGCAAGCCTTAGCATGGTAAATCAGCCCGAGCCCTATTTGACTCGAATTTAATAGTCAGGACTTATCACACCCAGACTTGACCTAACTCAAGCCTTACTAGTTATAAGGAAATTTTGTCATTTTTTAATTTAAAAATAAAAATTAGGTTGGACCGGGCTGAGTCTGGACCAAGTAGAGGCTATCGGTTAAGAAAAGTGAGATTATTATTAATATTACAAACAAAAGAATGACCTTGATAAGCTTTGCTCTTCTTTTATTCTTAGTTTCATCTTTATTTTGATGGTTGTAAACTTTAACTTCTCTTTATGAACTTCATAAGTTAACTTATTGAGTTTATGACTTCATTTTGTTCTTATAATGTTTTTTATTAAAAAAATAAATTTATTAATATTAATTATATTTTGTTATCCTAAAAAATCTGATCAAAACCTCCTTTGATTCAACAATTTCCCTCTTTTTAATAAAGGTTAGTTACAAAAAACCATAAACGTTACTCTATTTTAGAATTACGATCTTAACTTTAAAAAGTAACAATTAAATACTTCAATTTTCAATTTTTAATTTTTGCAAATCTAACCCGACATTAGTATTTCTGGTAACGGATTGAAGTGGCAAGCTACATCAAATCTATTTTTGACATGTAAGATAATAGGTGGAATGAGATGTACATATTAGAATTTGTTTAAATAATTAATTAATATTAAGTAAAACAAAAAACAAGAAACCTAAGTAACCCATCTGAATTTAAGAATTAGATGTTTGCTCAAACATCTATACAACTTCCATGAAACTATCATAACTAGGGGTGAGCATTCGGGTAATACGGGCCGAATTTTCACTGTTTGAGCTCGGCCCAAATTACCTGAAATTTTTTTTATATTACCCGACTCGAACCCGAAATTTTAATAACCCGAAATTTTTCGGCCCGAATCAAAATTAAAGTTACCCAGCCCGAACCCGAAATTTTAATTACCCAAACTTTTTGGCCCGAACCCAAAATCGAACTTACCCGACCCGAACCTAAAATTTTAATTACCCGAACTAATCCGGCCCGAACCCAACATTTTAATAACCCGAACGTATCTGGCCCGAAAATTTTGAGTTACCTAAAATAATATAAAAATAAAGAGTCCAAATATTACAATTGACTAGCATAATTTGATTGTTAATTCTACAAGAAAAAACAGTCATGAAAAGTAGCCTGGTAAATTAAACCGGAGTGTTTGTTGCTGACTTGCTGCTGCCTGCTGATGGAGTCTGGTAAATCATGAAAGTCATCAAACTTCAGGTAATCCAGGCTCCAAAGAAATTTGTGACAATTCTACATTAGAAGAACATAAATCAGAGAATAAATCAATCATGCAAAAATATCACAATGTATAACAAATTGAAATATTAAATAATAAAGCTATAAAAAAGAAAATTACCATTTTCCAAACGTTCTAACTCCTCCAAATCCTCCTCAATTTTGATCTCATGACGAGTCACTGAAGCTCTAATC
>JANTPM010000005.1:10845435-10857275 GCA_025434745.1 Erythroxylum divaricatum
TTGAATGTGATTGATTGCGAAGAATGTTATGAATTGAGTTTGATTGAGGATAAATTTCCAAATGGGAAATTAAATCGTTTTGTATAAGATTGAATAAAGATGAAAAGAAGAAAAGAAAATTTTATTACCGGTTTAGGATTGGTTTAGTCTAAAGGTATTCCAACGTTAGTTCTTCTCAGTTACACACTCTCGAATGTCGAAAATTTGTTTCAGTTCGATTGAACCATTTGTTGTTTTGGACCGTTCGAATCGTTTATATTTCTGGTCCTACGATTCGATTTGCTTTCGATTCCTTCGTTTTTGATACGATTAGATTTCATGGATTTTATTTTCGCCGAGTACAAGTTTGCTCACGTTTTGTACATGCGTTCGATTATGATTTCCGAGTTGGGCTTCAAAAACGGGACCCAAAATAAGTGGTATCAAAGCAAGAAAAGATTTTAAGGAACCACGCTTTAGATGTATGATGATTTTTAAGTTTATGCAGTTGGGTTCCGAAATCGGGGTCCAACAGTGGTAGACAAAAATTAGTGAAGTTTTAAGTGGTATTAAACTAACACGTCCATATCAGTCTCACTGTTTTGTTTGTTATTTGTGACCTTTATGATGTATACATCCTTACTTTGCATTGATTTTCGAGACTACATTTTTATCACATGCATTTTTATGAAAATGATTAGGCATTTTTTGTTGATTACGAGCTACGTTGGCTAAATAGCCTATCCAATTATGTGAATTTTCCATTACTAACCCCCTTTGAGCTTTATTATCCTTTTCTTTTGTATAAACCATATTACATGCACCTAGCCAATTGTCCTACCCAAGTCTTAAAACTAGTGGAGCATTTGTTAATTATTGATGAACGTGATTATACAAAAGCCTAAATATGGGGGTATGCATACATGTAGGTTAGTTATATTATTAAAATTCCATGTTATGAGTCCTATGTTAATGTAGCTTCTATCGCTTTTGTTTTTGAAAAAAAAGAAAATTTTGATTTTGAATAAAAGTATCAAGGAGGAAATATAATTGTTGTGAAAAATTGTTAATGAATAATGTATCCTTCTTAAGTTGTATTGATTGGGCGTTTGAATATTTTGCATATGAGGCGAATGTTGTTTTAGATGGAGTATTTTTTTTGTTATGTTAATGTGGCTTATGGTGTGGGAGCTAAATTGAGTTATGAAACGTAGTTGTTGCATTCTTCATGGCTAATGTTAACTTGTGTGTTTGATATATCATTAAGTTTTACTTTTGCTTCACTAACTTGATGGCTTTTATGCTATATTACCCAAAATACATCCTACCTTATCCCTACCCACATTACAACCCTAGAAAATTCTTTTGATTCATGATTATGCATATGACTTTTAGTGGTGGAGAAATGAAATGATATGCAAAGTTATGGACTATTGTGATTATGAATGGTGTTTGAGTGTACCCGTAGAAATATCTTGTTTAAACGCCTTTTGTCCAATACTACCATTAGATCACTTAGTATCTAAGGGTGATGAATGTTGATTGATCATGAGTAGAAGCTTTGAATGTTAAGTTATTATTTTAGGTTTTGAAAGTCATCGTCTTTACTTATAACTATCTATTCTTAGAAAATATAGAAAATGAATAAAAGTTTTAGTTTGTGATTTAGATTTTGACGATTTGCCCAAGGATGGTCAAAGGTTAAGTATGGGGGAACATGATATGTGTTTAAATTTTGATTCATTTGATATACTACAATAAGTGATTAATGCCTTAGAGATGCTTATGATACTCACTTTAACTCATATTTAATTATAGGTACATTTTGGAAGTAAAGGGGCTAAAGTGACTCGAAAGCATGTTCATTGAAGCCATCTTTTCAATGCCCATATTCTATTAATTCATAGAGCAAGAACAAGACGAGGATTGAAAAAAGGGACAAAAAATTTCATGTTAAGTCTCATTCTTATACCTAGTTAGCTCCTTCTCACACCAACGTCCGTGCATACATGCAACAGCTCCCATGCAAGGTGACCAAATGCTTCTCACAATGAAGCCATATTCCAGCTGCTTCTCACGGTTTCTATGCTTCCAACCAGTTGTCCTTTTAATCCACCAATTTTTAATGTATAAGAAGATAAAGGTGGATGATTATAATTGGAATAAAGAGATGAAAATGGATGTAAAGGGCTAAATGCTTCTCACAGTCACAAGAAAATTCTCACACTTGTGAGAGGGCACTCACGAGGGTAAGAATGCTAGTTGTCCCTTTTTATAGCCAGATGACCAAATTTTTAAACCTAGTTTTTTTACTACATAAGGAAAGAGTGTGATGACACAAAAAAAGGATGAGGTCATTTAAAAGAAGAGAGAGTTGCAACCATTGTTTCTCTTCGTTCTTCATTTTTCATTCATTCATCATTTCTCATCTCTAGCAGTGGCAATGGAAGTTAAAGCCAATGGTGAGAGCATAAGTATGGAGATGGAGGGCTAAGCTTCTGAGTCAGTTTTGTAGGGATGTGAACGCTAAGTCACAATCAAGCCATTCTTTCATATTAACATGCAATATTTGTTTGGATTGTTATGTTGATTAGATTGGGTTTTGGGTTAGATAACCTTAATACATTATTTTGATTGCTCTATTTTGAGCCTATTGCTATAACATTTATTGTAATTTGTAATCATTCCTTTTAATGTTTTTTAGTAGTATCTGATGATCCAATATCGTTAGGAACAATATAACTTAGGTTAGATAACCTGAGTGTATGAGGTTACTACATATATTGATCGTTTTCAACTTCATAATACGATTGCCAAATTAAATCTAGAGATCATATCATAGGTTATTCAGTAGTTAGGTTTAATTAATGATTATATCTTTATTAAACACAACCTTAGGGAAAATTGGGATTTGTAGAGCATTCTATTAGTCTCAGATCAATACTCCAAAGAGAGTTGTAAAGATGTTAGGAAGATGAAATACGTTTGATCATGTTTAGGCTGAGATTAAACCTAGAACTAGATTTTAACCATATTCAACAATTTAATCATTTTCGAATACTTTCTTTGATTTGTTTTTGATAGTTTCATTTGATTTTATTTTCTAAATTGATTAAAATCCAAAGCCCACCTTTTTCTTATACTTTCCTATCATCAATTAATTTTTTTACAGCAATCATTTGAACATTCCTTGTGGATTCGATCCCGACTCACCCTAACTATAAAATTTGGCGTGAAGAGTCAAGTAAATTTTGCAATGTACTCGACACCTGCTATCAATTGCCTCCTTTTTTCCCCTTTCAGACTTCACCAAGCTTTCTTAAAATGCCAAGAAAAAAAATCAAAAGGATAAAAGAACTTTTTGCCCTTAATTTCTAATCATAACAAAACACCTCATCATGAACAAACATTTACTTCTGACTCCTCATCTTTGTCTCCCATTATAGATTTTCTGGACACTACTAACGGACCTGGTTCTATCTCCTCAAACATCCAAACTTCATAAATACCCAATTAGAAGATCCCAAAAGATAGGAAAGGAAGATTGTTGCTATGTTGTTTCTAGATTTTCTTGATTCCTCTTCAGATGATAAAGAAGAAAGAATCAAAAAACAATATACTTCTGATTCAAAAGAAGAAGAAAGTGAAGAAGAAGAAGAGACTCACAATAAGGGGTAGTTACTGAAAAATGTGAGATTTCATTTATCTATTCTCTCCCTACCCATTTCTACTCCAAAAACTTCTGAAAGTCCTAAACCTGGTCCCAAAGAGAAGAAAGTGCCTAAAGAGCACTAGGCAATAAATGATGATGGTTCAAATGAAGAACCTTATCGGTTAGAAAGAAGACCACAGACCAAAGGATCTTTTACAACACAAGCTCCACAAAAATAAACTACTGAAGCAGAAGAAAAAAAACATGAGTCAAGAAAAAGGAGAAGGGAAGAGAAAAGGAAAGGCAAAGAGCCCATAGTTGAAGAAAACATTGAGGAAGTCATTGTTAGGGATGAACTATTTATAAAACAGGACCTATTTGAAGAAATCCCTAGAGCAAAAAGGAACAAGAAACTCATGGTCCATAAGAAGGGAAAATTGTAACCACAAATAAAATCATTTCAATCAATGGAAACTGAAGCTCACTATGAAATGTGATATAAGAAGAGAAAAGTGGTTGCTGGACGCATTGTGCCACCTCACGTGTTCAATGATATTGGTACTCCTCTCTCTACTTTCTTTGTAGCTATAGGTTAGGGGAGCCTTTTGAATTTGGATGATATAGTGTGTGATGAATTAGTCAGACGTTTTTACACACATGTTCAAAAATAAGAAATTGATGGAAAGCCAGCCATCATATGTTTAGACACGGGAATGTGAGATCTTAATAATAGAGGATATATAGGAAAACATTTTGAACATAGCTCCCATAGGTAGGACTGACCTTCCTTGCAGTAAGTGGGACATTGTTGATCTTAATTTGGAAAATGTTGTGGACTTCATATGTTTGCATACTGAGAATGCCCATAAAGGGAGACCTATATGTAGATATATGGACCTATTATCTATTTGCCTTGCATCAATATCAACTAATTCAATTTTTCCAATAAGTAGCTCATTTGAAAGATGTAGTCTCTTGGATACCTATATAGTATACAATCTATTAAAGAGAAACAAAATAAGTCTCCCAGCAAAGATTTTGAAGTTTACGGCGGAAAAGGGAAGCCATAAGAACACTAATGGAGGTCTACCTTATGGAATGTTGTTAAATAAGATCTTTGCATTTCTTTTGACAATCTAATGTGATATGAGTTGTAACATCTCATCCCCATATTAAGGGTTAGAATTTAGATTTCAATAATGGAGAAAATAGCAATGTGAGAGTTAGAATTTTTTTTTTTTGCATTTCATGCTCAACATAAAGTCAACATACGTGCAAGTGAATTTGAATTTTCGCACACATAAAAATAATTGTACATGCACTCATTGACATTCCGGGTATATTGAATTGTAATAGGATATGTTGAGAATTGTGGTTATAGTGAATGAGCTAAATGAAATGGAGTAGAAGGATTAGAAATAAAAATTGAAGTGTTGGATTATAGTGAATAGAAGTCATCTAAGAGGTTACTGGGAATGAATAGTTGGAATAAATAGTTAAGGGAGTTAAATTTGATCTAAAACTTACATGAATAAATTGTACTGATCTAGATGAATTTTGACAAAATTGTCTTAATGGAAGTTGTAGATCTTTCTTTTAGCTTGCCATTGATCTAAAGTTTTTAATTTTTGGTTATCGGAGCCAAACATTATGGTCCTTATAAATGAAGATGCTCAGGAGTATAGGATGTATCACCTAGTGATGACATGTCGTTTGGTGAGGACGCTTCGTCTGGTGAGGATGTATCATTTGGTGAGGATGTATCGTCTGGTAAGGGCGCTTCATCTGGTGAGGGCGCTTCATCTGGTGAGGGCGCTTCGTTTGGTGAGGACGTATCGTCTAGTGAGGATGCTTCATCTGGTGAGGATGCTTTTTCTGGTGAGGACACTTCATCTGGTAAGGACGTATCTTCTGGTGATGACATATCGTCTGATGAGGCCATATCGTCTGATGACATCATATCGTCTGATGCATTGTTCATTTGATTCTATCGTCTGGTACCATTTTTTTGACCCTGTAGATGATCAAATTTGTCTTTGAGGTTTTCATGAAAGTTATAGATTTTGAAGTCCTATTTCAAACCCTCTAAAAATGACTTTGATCTAATATCACTAGAGCAAGTTATGCTATTTGTCCCAAATAAGTTCAATATGATGGAGGACGGAACCTTGTTTGATTCCTTCAGCCCAATCTTTATTATCCGACCTCTGAACGAAATGATCCTTAAGAAAATAGATTTCTCATACATTGTGCTATCTCTCCACAAAAATTGGTAGCGTTCCGAATTGATTAGAAAAAGGTTTTGATTAAAGGAAAGTAAAGGAATATGTTGGAATAGTATGAACTGATGTTATTTTATTGAACATGTTTCAACATTTTGAATATTTATGGATCTGTAAGGTTCCAACTAAGATGATTTTTGATGTGGAGTAAATTACAAATTATATGAAGAGGTCGAATTCTAATTCAGCCTCTAAGAAGTTCAATTTCTGGATGGAAGTTGTGCTTAGTATACTGTTTTGAACAAGAGCAGTCAGAAATTGTTTGAAACATATCTTTCAAATCACTGAACCAAATCGGATTGGTATCAATGGAAACATAAAACATAGGGGAACATGTTTCTAGAAGAAACTATTACAAAATGGCTTCAGTATTGGGGTCAAAAAGAACATGTAAAGTTGACCAGAAATGATGTTTTTGTGAGAAAAATCTGAAAGTGAGTAAGGGGTTATGACTTGTGATTACAGTGGTTTTATTAAGTCATAAACTTAAGTATAAATCATACTTAAGTGAGTTTTAATAAAGGGAAGTGGATAAATGGTTAAGAAATGGACAGATATCCAAGCTTTAAAGTTATGTTTTAATAATCTTGAAAGACAAGCTACTGTCCTTGTCTTTGTCCTTCTTGAAGTTTCTTTCCCTAGTTTTTCTTAAACATAGAGTTTCTCATCAAATCTACACCATAATGAAATCTTGGTTTTTCCTATCCATTACTACTCATACGTTTTTATTTCTTTCTTCTACCCTAAGAAAAACCGAACCCTCTGTCAACTTTCAAGTTGATGTACGTGATTGCATAAGGGATTAGGGTTAGCTAATTTTGCAGACGTTGGAGCTTCAAACAAGTAAGTTTGTTATGATTATGTATTTTTGTATGAAATGAAGCATGCATCATTAGTTCACTATTAAATGGTTAAGAACAATGATATTCTTATTTTCTGGAAAATGAGTGAGGAGATTTAGTGTGTCGTACATGGTGATTTTCTTTGGATTTGATAACTCAAATGTTATGAGATAATGTTAAACTAGTTTTTGGAGTTGAAAGATCAATGAAAATGTGCATGTGATGAGAGCAGAAAAATTTGGAAACATGAATATGTAATGCTCTGTTATGTTGATGTTTTTACTGTTCATATATATATATATATTTATTTATTTATGTAAGTTTTGGAGTGTTTTTAACAGATGATTAAAAATGAATTTAGAGTTAAGAGATAGGTGCATGGTGACGTTTAGAAATGTGAAAGAACGATTAAAGTGATAGTTAGAGGAATAAATGAAGAAAATACAAAAGTTAGAAATGCAGAAAAATTGAAAGTGAAGAAGTGCAGAAAATGTGATGAAATGTGTAACACCCCATGCTAGGGGTTAGAATATTGAGAAATTTCGGTGCACTGTATTTCGACACCTATAAATAAATTATACATACATTTATTTTCATATTCTGGGTAAAATGGATTTATAAAATGCGAATAAATTATGGAAAATTTATTTAGAGATTATTACTATTATTTCAAAATTTTTGGTGTATTTTAGGAATTTTTGAATTGGGGTATTTATGGACTAGGAAAAATATTGGAAGTAGACAAATGAAATTGAGACATGTGGCAGTCTTCGATGTTGGCAAATGGCTTTCATGCACAGTGACATGTAGAGAGGTGTTGTTCATACACGTAGTCACGTGTATAAGAAGGAAAATTTTGCACCTAGAATTATTCTTCATTTTGGTTTTGTTCTACATCGAAAGCATACAACATTAGACACCCTTCTTTGTTCTTTTTATCCATCACCGAAACTACTTGTTATGTATGTTTGTGTTTTTGGTTTCTGACTCGCAATTACTGGAGCATTGGTTGAAGAAGATTATAAGCTTGCATTGATGTTTGTTTGCTTGAGAGGATTAGAAAATCTAGAATTTGTCGAGCTGGAATTTTACATAAACAAGTGATTTTTTAACTCTCTGAGTTTTGTGAATGATTCGGATGATATGTTAGTGTTGGAAATGCATGTAAGCATGTGAAGGTATAGTAGTAGAGTTAAGAGAATACATGTTCTAAATGACTCAAATGAGGATTTGAAACTGTGAATATGAGAAAAATGCTGAAATTTTAAAGTTGCATGTGTGTTAATCGGATTTTGATGTTAAGTGTGAAGTTTGGAGTTGCAAATTGTGTGCGTGTATTGATGACCTAAAAAGGAGTTAGAGGGATTGTTTGCAAGTTATTGTAGTTAATTGATGGAGATTGAGTTTCAGATAAAAACACAATAGAGAGATAAAACACAGATTCCACATTCGATTTTGAAGCTTGATTTTTTATTCTTGAGTTTTGAGTTGTATGAGTTGTGATGAGCTGAAATGAAAGTAGAAGAATTGGTTTAAGTGTGATATGTCTTCATTGAATATAATGGAAGTGAGAAAATCTTGGAAAAGAATGAAAGAAGAAGATGATTTAAACGCAGTAAATTTCACTGCGACCAACTCTCTTTGGTTCATTATGGCCAACTTAAAGGATTTATTATGGCGAGGAATTTTGCTATATGGAAAGTGCGTTTCGATGAACTTTCCTGACATCTTGAATATACTTTAGTATTTTGGGCATAACTTTCTCAGTAGTTATCTAAATGGAGTGATTTTTAATTTGGAGTAAACTAGAGACATAAGGATACAAATTGTCTGAAGAAATTAAATTCTAATTTTACCTCTAAGAATTTCATAATCTAATTGGAAGTTGAGATAAGAATTCTGCTGAAACATAAGAACAGTCCAAATCTTTTGAGTATAACTTTCAGTATAATAAACCAAATTGGATGAACCTTGTGTCATTTGAAACCTAACAAAAAGAGGGATAACATTCTAGAAGGAAGTATTACCTAATTATCTCATCTTCTTCATGAGAATAATTGAGGAAAGTGACTCGAAAGTTGGTTGTGAAGTAAATCTGGATTGAGGAATTTTGTATGGTTTCTCTTGATTGATAATGTGACAAGATTAAGGGTAAGAAACTCGGAATTTGTCATGAACATGCATTATACATATTCAGTATACATGAATGTGCATAATTGAATTTATAATTGTGCACAATAATGATATGTGCTTTTATTAAATGCTATAGAGGAACGCATCGAGTGATCGATTCCAGATATTGCGGGAATGTCTAGGCAATAGGCAATAAGGGAGATTTAGTAAGTAATTAAGATGGTAATTTTTGTAAGTAATCTAGTAAGTAATTTTAGACAGTAATTTTTGTAAGTAATTTTAAACGGTAATTTTTGTAAGTAATTTAGATGATCTTATCTAGGAGTGATTCTTGTTGAATAATTGTAGGTAATTTAGTAAGAAATCTAGTGAGAAATTTTGGATAGTTCTACTTTGACTATTTGTTTGCTGTTGACTTTAATCCATTGAATGATTTGTAAATCTGTCAGATTGATATGTTTAAATTTTGACATGAAAGCAATGATTAGCTAATTATGTTGAACATGAAATGAATTTGTTTGGTTTTAAAACTGTCAAGTCCTAGTCGTGGGTAAATAATCATGCCTAGAAGGGTCTATATCTACTTCTGTGGCACTTCGGTGTATTCTGTTAATGACACTTCGGTGTCTTTTGATATTGGCACTTTGGTGTCTTATGTTGATGGCATTTCAGTGTCTTCTGTTAATGGCACTTCGATGTCTTCTGTTAATGACACTTTGGTGTCTTTTATTAATGGCACTCTGGTGTCTTCTGTTAATGACACTTTGGTGTCTGGACTTCGATCTCTTCTGTATAAGTCTCGTTACCCACTTCTATTCATAGATTTACAGTTTGATTCGTTGTGTATTTTGATCTATGATAAGATAAGATTTGATATGAAGTAAATCTGAAATTTTGATATGATGGGTTAACACCCTATTCTGAAAATTTGTTTCTGTATTCTAAATGTTCTATTTTGCTATTGAAATTACTGACTTTAGCTTGCGAAGTGTTTTCCTTAATAAATCTTACTCTGTTCTGAATTTCAGTATGTTGAGATGCTTTTGTGTAATATGATTTAGTATCTGTTGTGGTTAAACATAGTTCAGTTATTACTCACTAAGCTATATATTTAGTATGACGGATTTGTCCCGTGCAAGTTCAGAGAGAAGGACATAAGGACTGGAACGAGTCAACCGCAATGGCCAATGGAGTCTGAGTCTTGTTTTGATAAAATTGTATTTTTGGAGTTTGTTTCTAGACTTGTATCTGATGTATATGACTCCTGAATTTTTATTGGAAGGGTTGTAATAACCTTAATTTAGGCTAGTTTATGAAATTATGATATGTAATGTATGTTTGTTTGAGGTTTTGGAAATGCATGTATAAAGTGTTTCATACATTTGGAATGTTTATTTTTGAATGCTATGTTTTCGCTAAATGTTTCATATTTAGTATAGTTTTTTCTGTGTGTGTGGCGCTTGCAATATCCTCCCAGGGGATATTAGGACGTCATATAAGTTGGTTCAAAAGATAGTGAAAAAATATGGGTGGTAAGATGATGCTTGAAGGCAGCTTAGGTTCAAAAAAAAGTTACGTTAATCAACATTGTGAGGCGATGGAGTATGATGCTAAAGAGATCACATTTCTCTGGGTATCACTTTGGAGGGAGATTTTGAGGTTTGGTAAGAGAGAGAAGTTGAGTATAAGATAAATTGAGCATATTAACTTACATATTAGCCTTATCTCCAGAGTTATCACATATTCATGACGTGTTCCACATGTTGATATCGAGATAGTACTGATCGAATCCTATCCCTGTTATATCGAGGCTTAAGATTAAGGTTGTAAAGGATATTGACTTATAAAGAGGAGCCAGTGAAGATCTTGGATAGACATATTAAGAAATTAAGGAGATAGCAAATTCTGATGGCATGAGTTTTGTGCAGTCATTATCATTCTCTGAGAGAAGCTACTTGGGAAGTAAAGGACGAAGTTCGATGTCAGCATCTTTATTTTTTTGGATCCTCAGTTGTGTAATTTAATTTCAATGACAAAATTCTTTTAAGGGGAAGGACAAAAGTTTCATCCATTTTATTAGTGATTTTTAATCATCCTAAACTAGTTTCTAGTTAAAATTATGTTATGATTATTTGTGATAACAAATTTGATGAAATTAGAAAAAGAAAAGGAGAAAAATGGTTGGAAAAATGAGAAAAGAAGAATGTTAGGAGAAGAGGAGAGGTTGATGATGGGGTAGAGAAGAAGAAGAAGATTTTAGGAAATCTTAAGATTTATTAAGTGTCAAAATAGGAAGTATAAATATTTAAGGGTAAAATTTAAATTTAATTCCTAAAAGAGTATTTTAATAAAAATAAAAGAATATGAGGGTAAAATAAGAATTTTAATAGTTAATAGTATGTTAGTAATTATGGTGGTAAGATAAAGTAATGATATCTTTAATAATTAAGAATAAAGTGGTAAAAGGGAATTTGAGATTTTTAAATATAACTGGGTTTGAAATTTTTCTTAAATAAAGTATAATTGAATTTTGTAAATGTCAAATACGAAGGACATATTAGGGAGTAAATTGGATTAACAAAATAATTGAGTTCAAGAATCAGGTAAGGATAACTTTAAACTATACCACTACAATAGTATACAGTTCATAAAATTGTGAACTTTGTTAGTAATGAATAGTTTAATGGTGAATAATATTTTGAGCCAGTATTTATTTAAACTAATGATTATTATGGATTTCTAAAATATATGTGAATAACTGAAGGGGGTTAATTTCGCGAACTTTCAGATTCGTTTCTGGCAAACAAAAATAAAAAAATAAAAAGAACCAAAAAATAAATCAACACCAGAAATTTGGTAACGCAGTTCGGCACATCTTGCCTACGTCTGCGGGGCCCTCACCCAGCTTAATCACTTTCACCGAAGTACAATAGTTTTACCCAAGGCTTTACT
>JANTPM010000005.1:10859757-10877835 GCA_025434745.1 Erythroxylum divaricatum
CACTTTATTGTTTGTTTTGTTTGAATTTTGTATTAATTGACTATTGGATGATGTTATGAATGTGATTGATTGTGTTGGTTTCCGAACAGAAGGTCTGATGAATGTGATGTATGAATAAAATATTGAAGTACTCCTTGTATGTGAATTGGATGAAATACATGATACATGACTTGGTTGTTAAATGCCGAACTTAGTTCCGAAGGAAAGTGTGATCATGCGTATAAATGATAAAGTGATACTCAACTCTAATGTTAAATGTCGGACTACAGTTCAATGATATGTGAATGTGAGTGAATGAGAATATGCAAATGTGATTGAGACATTCTATTTCATAAATACATGAAACATAATGGAATTGTGCCCAGAGTATCCACCGATTAGAGCCTAAAGCTCAAAGCGTGAAAAGATTCTTGAGCTCAAAAAGTGATTCAGAGCTTAAAGATCAAAGTATGAAAAGAGCCTTAAACTCAGAAAGTGATTCAGTGATTCAGAGCTTAAATCTCAAAGTGTGAAAAGAGCCTCGAGCTTAGAAAGTGATTCAAAGCCTCAGGCTCAACGTTTGATGATCTCGATATCCAATGAAAACGGGATAGTTTAGTCGTTCGGTAACAATAAAGTAATAAATAAAAAGTGGGTCTCATGCACACTGCATATGCATAATATGAATGATTAAACTATATTGATTGTGAAATGTGAAATGTGAAATGTTATGAATGTGATTTATGTGTTATGTGACTGGGTGAGTCATCGATGATGGTCACTTATTGAGTTTGCAAAACTCACCCAAAATTTGTAAATATTTTTCAGGATCAGAAGAATACCTTGTTTGACAAACGGGAGTATCCCTACAACATATAAGTAAGGGATAGAGGTCGGGATCAATTCGTGTCTGCATTAGTAATTTCATATTTTTGTATAAATTTGTATTCCATGATTTCTGTAAAATAATGTATTCCGAAATTTTTGTATAATGTGTATACAAAGGTTTTTATGGTGGAATGTAAAGATATTATGACTAAAGTGTTTTGTATTTGTAATAGGCTCCAATTGGCTATTGAAATTCTATTGATTGTATTGTGTTGATTGAAATATTTATGAATGAAAGTGGGCCCGAATTGGTTATTATTTCTACATATTATGTTTGTGGTTTCAAAAAAAAATATACCGATTTTTGAATGATGAGTGCTCTAGGATGCCACCCTAGCAGGGTACGGACTCGGATATCACTCAAGATGTCAGGCACGTATCTTGCAGAAGTGAGGTGTTACACAAACTGTCTAAGATCATAAACCAACTCAAATGGGGGAGATCAAACTGCACCTCTTGAATATTACCATTTTGTAAATCAGCCTTTGATAAACTTTGTTCATTATGTTGAACAACCGAAACTCCTTCATTTAGAATACTACCACTAGTTTATAAACATTTCCTCCTTTATTTACAAAAATCTTTTGATAAATTTTGTTGAACTCCTTTCAGTTGAATAGAATCAGGGCTATTCTCCTTTGAAATGCACTCCTTTATTTTAGGGGAGGCATTAACTGATCGAACCGTCTCTTGGCTTTCTGCTAATTGTTCTGCCTCCTCGGTTTCTTTGATATCTTTAGACTCATTCTTTTCCATACTTATCACTTCCCAATAGTCACCTTTAATGAACACGTTACCCGTCGATTTTCATTCTTTGCCTTGAGCTTTAAGAGACGGTTTCCATTAGTAAGTCACCAAGACTTTTTTTTCTCTAAGAGAGTTTTCATCAACTAACCTTATAATAGGGATACTATCCTTCATTTCCTTAGAGATATCCACACTCACACATAATTGAGCAATCCAACTCTTTTTCATAATGCAGTATTTTCATCCATGCATATAGATTTTCCCAAGTTGCTCGCAAGCATACTCAACCCCTTTGTAGTCCAATACTCTAAAAGGATATTGTGAATGTTCACCCATAGGGGTATGCTCTTCATTCTTATTTTTCTAACTCCATTCTCAGTTGCTAATTTTGGAGAAATAATGGAGGTTGAGAGATATGCCATGGGCCCTCTTCTATTACCTTTTGAGCTTCTAATTTAAAAGAAAAAGTAAAGATTATATTATCCTTTTCAGTTAACATTACCTCCATTAGACCTCTTCCTTTCCAGTTTCTCGAAGCTCATGCTTGTATAACAGAAAAAGTAGGCCTTTTGTTCATGAAAAATCCAACAAGAGTAGCTTCCCATGTCTTAGCTCCCTGCTATAAAACATCTAGGCTAGGAGCCACCATTAGCTTACCATCAATCTCCACCAGAGGGCTAAACACCAAAGAGGAGTCAAAGTTATCTCCAACGACTTGTTTCCACGTCTTTCTAGGTCCTTTAGCTATGTCTCCAACAGTTGGGATAGAACCATTGGGTGGAGTAGCAGTGGTAGAGTGAGGGACAGTTGTAGAAAAGGAAAGGGAAGAGGGAAGAGCTGCAAAAAGTTTAGAAAGAGAGGGATAGGTCGAGTTAGGATTAGGAGAGGTAGTTTGTTTAATGGTTGAAAGAAGGGTTCGAAAATCAATGTCAGTTTATGATTTGGGAACTAATTCCTCTCTGGTTATTTTGCAAGTTTATGCAAGAGATCTTGAAGAGCAAAGGGGCAAAGCTAGGTTCTGGGGTGTGAAAAAGAGGGCAGATCTATGGTTTGAAAAGTGAAGAAAGATGTTTAGTAGGAAGTAACACTCTCTGATAAGACAGTGCCAAGAGATCTACAAGGATGGGAGGGGTTGAATGGATAAATAGAAAAGGATAAGTAGATTAAGCTGGCTTCTGAAAACCCAGATTACCATATTTTGATCGATTTAACCATCGATATCAACCAATCACTCTCATATTCATCACAAATTAAATTAATTGATATTGATTCAATTTGAGGGGATTAGGCATACGAAGGAAGGGAACATCTTTGTAAGCCATGAAAAGATGTAATATAACACATATAATTTAATGGGTTAATTATCAAAAAACTCTTAAACTTTACTTAATTTCGCAATTATAGTCTTAAATATAAAAAGTGGCAAATAAATACTTGAACTTTTAATTTTTGTCAAATATAGCCTGATTTTAATGTCTCCTTTAATAAAGTCGGCGTTCCATATGTAGGATGTCAGATGTAAGTCAACTTCTACGTCAGATTATAATTAAATTAAATTAATTATTATTAATTCACTTTAAGGGGATTAGGAATATGAGGGAAGGGAATATCTTTGTAAGCCATGAAAATTCGTAATATAACACGTATAATTTAAAGAGTTAGTTACCAAAAAATCTTAAACTTTACTCAATTTTGCAGTTATAGCTCAAAATTTCAAAAGTAGCAATTAATCCTTGAGTTTTCAATTTTCTCAAATATAGTCCGACGTTAATGTCTCTGTTAACAAAACTGACGTGACATACATGAGATGTCATATGTAAGTCAATTTTCATGTTAGATTATAATTAAATTAAATCAATTGTTATTAATTCACTTTGAGGGAATTAGGCATACGAGAGAATAGAGTAAATGGATAAGAAAAATAAATCATCCAAATCGAAAATCAATCTCTATACAAAAATGTACATAAACCTTACAAATCACAATAACTTCTGTTCTTTTTGTCTTTTGTTCTTCTTTTTGCTAATAAAAGTTTATGTTTCTTATTTTGTTTTTTCTTATGCACCTTATCACCTCCCATTGAAAACAACTATAGCAATTTGACAAATAATTAACAATGCTCTTTTCACATAAGACATTTATTATGATAACAGATGCTCCGTATAGAAAGATGATGCTCTTGAATTTAATAGTGACAATAAGTTGCTACTTTCAACATAACTTATATTGAATACCCTTCATTGATATATTACTAACCATGCTAGAGGATGCTTCCTCACACCACCTATGGAACCTCTTAAGAAACTTCCTCCCTCTTTAATGGCTTCCTTGTTGTTTTTCCCTTTACATGCCCTCTCACCCTCCAATTTCTACTTAACACCAACAACAACCTCATCTTTCTCTGCTTCTTCTTCTTCTCTCTTTGAACCCAAATTTCCACACTATCACTAACTAAGCTTTAATGGATTCTCTGCATGAATCTTCAACCTTGGAACTTTTAAGACAACACCTATTATTAGACTTTACTTCTATGAAACTTTTAAGACAACACCTATTAATAGACTTCACTTCTATAGATGAATAATTTCATGTTCATTAACAACCTTGAATTATACAACTCTGATTCAAAGTAGCCAAAGCCCTTAAAGGTTTGGCTTTAAGCAACCGAAAACTCACCATAACAAACATAACCATATCTCCTCCTATCGTCGCGATGGTTAACAACAGAATCGAGACTGTAAACTAAGAGAAGCATCATAAAGGTGCTCGTCAACGACCATAAGTCAAGTATACGGAGGAAATTTGGTAGTCACTATAGATTGAGAATTTTTTAAAGTGAGAGAAAGTAAGTTCAAACAAAAGAAAATTAAGATTGTGTTTGGGTGAGTGAAAAAGAAGAGGGACTTCAACCCTCATCAAAATCAATTACCATAGGGTTTTAAGTCAGTGGCAAAAGAGGGAAAAAGGGTAAGATAGGGTTCTTTTGTTCGATTAATTTAATTTTATCAAACAACTCATTGGTTGGAAGTCCTAAGATATACCAAGAAGCCGTTTAAAATTAGATTTTACTGTTGACAGTACTTCTGGTCAAAGTCTAAGCTCTCAGCAATCTCATGCTATCCAAAACCGATCTTTAAAAATAAAAGATTATGCTTGCTGGAAGCACATCAAACCCTATTGCAGGTACTTTGTTCTCGTCATTCTCATACTATTCTATCGGAGAATTTGACGCTTACAACTGGACCAAACGCCACCTTACTGTTCATGGTCTCCACCAACTCAAGTTGACGCGTTTCTCCTGTTGCAACTCTAAACTCTATCAAGAGAACTCCAATAGTTGTGGTCTACAAAGTTTTCGCTGAGCCTTTTCAAATAATAACTTGGGAAGATCGGATCTTTCACATTGTCAAAAGGAATAGTTTCACACTTTAGTTGCACCCAGAAAGCTTGCTTCCAAACATTAGAGGACAAGGAAGTTGCGTCCGCAACTTCCTTTTCAGAGTTTAATAACTTGCGTTATTAATTAGTAAAAAAAATATTTTACATGTGACGATCACATAATGCATACAAAAAGTTAACGTGGTGTAACACACCGATGTCCTTAACAAAAAAATTAATATCAATCAATTTTCACAACAAATTAAGTTTAAATATTTTAATTCTACTTTTTAAACTTCAAATTTATATTGTAAAATTGAGATAAATTTAAGATTTTTTTAATTTACCATTTAAATTATATTTTTTGCCTCATAAAATTTAGTTAGTGAGATTAGCGTACCAAATCATCACTCTTAGTAAATATTTCTGTCAACTGATTAGCCTTCTCAATCCCAAACCTTTCCTTGATTTGATTTTTGGAGAATGACTTAATATGAACTGCCGGTAGTTCATAAGATTAATCCAATATAAATGTAAATGAATTGTATTATAATTAAAGCTTTAACTAATGATCATCACTTAGTAATCAGCAACTTGACGAAATTAGAGACCAAAAACATTTATCGGGTCCATGTCTAGCCTTATTATATGCATACTCTCAATATAAACATTATCAATTGCAGCTCTTAATTTAACTAAATATTTTATGCATAAAGTGAATTTAAACTCATTCTCTTGACATCTCATGCAATGTGAAAGTTAACCTCTTGACGTCTCTTGCAATGTGAAAGTTTTTCCAGCTATGAATTGAAATCCCAGTTCGAGAATACAATAAATATAAAGCAGAGCAGACTCCAAATTGGGTAAGACAACGCAAATACCAGGATATGAACCAGAGGCAGAACTTTGACAAAAATTTATTCTGATGCGGCCAGTTACATGCAAATTTGGATGCCCCTTGGCTTCTAGCTACTGAATAGAGCTCGACTTCTAAACTACCAGTAGCTCACAGTTCTAATGCTAGCTTACATAACTGCATTCTACTTTTCGGCAGCACGCTAGCAGCAGCCGGTGTTCAAATAGCCGGAAAAAGTGAGAGAAAGAGAGGATTTCTAATCGGAGTTATTTGAACTTGGGTCGCTTGGGCAAGCTGCTGCGAGAAGGAGCACGAGACTTCCCCAAAGCCTTTATCTTTCTTCTGTTCCTTTCCTCCTCACTGTCTGACTCGTCACCTTTTTCCCTGTCTGCATTGCTTGCTTCTCTCTCCAACTCCTCCCATGTCTTGCCCTTTTCTTCTTCTGAATCCGCCCCTGAACCCTCCTCCTCCTCCTCCTCAGATTCCACCAGTGATTCACTGTCAGAGTCATCATCTTCCGATTCAGACTCAGGCTCTGCTTCTGATGGTTCATAGCCCTGGTCTGACTCCTCTGTATTATCAGATTCTGAATCACTAACCTCCATGTTCAAAAATTCCCATCCCCCATCATCAATGAAGCTCTGGGGGTCATCAGTGATAGTCTTTAAAATCTGCCGCCAGTTAAGATTCAACCTGCTCTCATAATACTTTATGTCTGTCGTGTCCAGCCATTCCTTGATGCCATCAAGTGCTGTTGATGGGATAGAATCGATCCTAAGTACATCTCGTTTAAAGTCCTTGAACACAATGGTCATATCAAAGTTTTTCTGTCCAAGGCCGACTCTTTCCAAGTTTACAATCTCAATTTCGCTCAGGGTGACAACAAGGAAAGGAGTCTCAATCAGCTCAACCAAGCAGCTAGAAGTAGGGACAATGAAGGATGAGGCCTTGAAAGGCACACCGTGGAAGCCAAGCTCCCTCAAAGGCTGATCAAACTCAAGGTCCAGGCCACTAAATTGGGGCTGACTCCAAAGATCATTTACACGATTCACAAAGCTCTGGAAATCCATATTGATCTTGTTCTTCCGATCCCTCTCTCTTTGTTCTTCTTCAATCTCATCAGGATCATAGGCAGACCTCTTTCCACCCCCCAAAGTTTGAACCACGTCCATCACCTCAACATAAAACTGGACATCCTTGGTTTTCTTATTTCCAACCATAATATGGTTGTGAAGATGGAAGTGGAGAAGAGTGATCATCTCCTTCTCTGCAGGTTGGAAAAAAGCATGCTTGATATTGGCAAACATAACATCTACTCGCTCTTCAGCTCTACTTGTAGAATATCTGAATCCATTAACATGAGCTTCAAGGGTCCCAGGCTGTTTCCTTCCTCGGCCACCAAAAACAGGACGAATCCAGAGGTCTGTTAATCTAATTGGCTTGAACCTGTTTCCAGCAATCTGAAGCTTCTCCTGAGTTACCAAGGTTGCCCTCTCAGCCCTCTCAGATTCCCTGGTCACAACATGCCGCCTGAGTGTCTTAATCAACTGAACCACCTCACTTATGTGCCTCGGGTCCTTAGATCTGAAGGAGACCTCTTTCAGGTAAATAGCTCCTTGAGACTTCAATGAATTTGAGTCATGCGGACTGAAGGGTGTCCCTGGTACATTAAAGATTATCCTGATGTAGCAATTTCGATTAGTATCTTGTTGGCTGGAAACAGTCCTTATTGTAGCAACATGGAAAGGCACCATACTGCCATATATAGGTAAAAGAACAGCCTCATTCTTTTGGTCAATCTGAATCATTAAGTCTCTTGATGGAGGGATATCATTCACATTTTTGTAGGCAGTCAAATCATTTGAACTCCTTGCAGCAGCACGATTGTGTCCACCTGCACTCTCTTCACCAGCAAGTCGCCGAGCAGTTTCTTCATTCTTTTGTCGGGCAAGTTCTGCCTGGTGTTGCCTTCGAAGTTCTTCCTTCGAAATTTCACCATTATCTGATCTTAATGTAGTCTTAGAAATGAAGTTTGCTGAATGATTTGCCTCAACTTTAACCTTAGCCTTTTCTTCTTCCTCGTCTTCATTGAATGTATAAGCTACGTCCTTCACAGCTTTAGAGCTCTTTGAAGTCACAACCTCAGGATTTTGTTCACCTACAATAACTGTATCTGCAATCAACAGAGAAAAATTCTGGATCTTTGGGTTATTAGAGTTATTATGCAAATTCTGAAAACCAAGCGACACATTGAAAACCATGCTTGGTTTTAGAGCTCGGTCATTCTTGGAATTAATATTCAGTCCTGATTCCCGGAACTCCAGACCAATGCCTGTCCCAGCAGATTTTGTCAAATTTGGAACTAAGTCAGGAGCCTCCTTTTCAACCACTGAAACGGCTGCTTGATAAGCTGCATTCACTTTATTCCCAGGCTTTAAAGCACCAATTGCTGCTTCATGTGCCCTAAGAAGAACTTCATAAGCCTTACTCTGCAGCGGATTGGCATCAATCAGAAATGTTCTAGCAAGATTTGAGCAGTAACTATTATATCGCGATCCAACTGCACATATAATCACACTGGCAGAATCATAGTAGAGGTACTCGTCATTGCTGGTAGCACTGGGTCTCAGATCAAACTCCCCTCCACTCTGAAATATTGGGGGATAACATATATCAACAGCCTCTGCCTTCAACTTTGCTTTAGCTTTAGTAGGTTCCATGATGGCTTTCTCTGCCTCATCCATCAACGAAGAATGGCTGACCTTTTTCTCCTCATCAATAACATTCTCAAGCTTCGGGACGACAACATTGTTCATCACATTGAAAGTCAAATATGCAGCTTTCTTTATGTTGATGAGCTCACCACCATCCTTAACAGCAAAAAGGTCAGATAACCCATTGGTAGCATCAGAAAGCTGGAAACCACTGCTTTTCAATTTCTCGTCCCAAAACTTCAGAAGATCTCCTTCAGGAGCCTCTCTGGCAATGTACCCAAGAACAGGGGAGTTCTGTCCGTCAGCCTTTGACTGAGCACGAATGGCACGAAAAATGGCTTCCATTAAAGCAGCTCCATTGTCACCCTTTGCCTTCACATGCATAACAACATCTACATCCACAGCTTCCTTGGCATGTTTCTTCACAACTTCTAGCACAGAGATCTTCTTCTGGCTACCTAAAATATGTATCTGCTTCTTCATAAAAATCATAATTGTCTCGGGAAACTCATACCCAAAAAACCAAATATTGAGAGCTGACGATTTGAGGTACCGCAGATCATCTGAAGGAGGTGGCGTTGCTATTGCAAGGGCATCAGCAGATCCCCATAGCTCATCCTTGTTAGCCTTCCAATGCGAATAAAGTGCCTGCAGTCTTGTTTCAAACGTCACCACATCAATACTATATGGATTTTTGGCCCCATTTGGAGGTTGCGCATTACCTTTCCTTTGCTCAACCATTGAAACTGAACCGTGTCTGCAACAATCAAGTATGACCAGAACTAGAGAGTGAAAAATTGTAGAAGTAGACTCGATCCTAAAACAACATATTATAACCTCTAGAAGCAAAAAATTAGTATCGACGAAAATTTTCAATGAAGAAAAACCTAACAAGTTATGGTGAGAAATGAAGTGCAATAGAACAAGGGAAGAGGTAAAATCAAATTGGGGTTTATATTCAACTTAAAAAGAAATAAAATACAATGAGGTATATTCTCAATCATAAACTAGGGTTAGGGAGTTGCGCTAACCTAAAACACTTGAAAAACTTGAGAACACATTAGGAAATGAACAAGAAAAGAAAACTCACGTCTATCTGCTCTGCACTTGACGGCGACACCAAACAATGAACAGAAGAACTTGAGAGGCAAGTTAAATAAGGGACGGAAATGGAAATCAAGGGAATGGCGGTTTAATCTGTGTTCTCTCTTTATTTCTCCCCCTTGGATTTGGAGGAGTCCAGGAGAGGATGGAGGGATGGTTTTTATATGCTCCAGGGATGGGTATCGTAGGAAATTCGGGTTTTACAAGGACATTTTAGGTATTCTATTTTGTCCAAGCAGATAGGATTACCTAAAACGGCGTCTTAAGGTCGCTAAAAGACCGTCGTTTTGGTTAGATGATTAAAAAGTGGCGGGAATAGTTTACAAAATCTGTGGGTTATGGCGGGGAAACTGTGAATCTTATGTTTTGGATCTGCTTTTCAACCAACCAATAAGAAACGGTAGAGCATTAACGCATCCCATGATTATGTATGAAAAATAACACCATATTTTATACGTATGAAAAAACTGTATTTACCGATATTTTATAATAAATTTTAATTTTGAATAATTAAAAATATGTTTTGACAAATTAAATACGATCTTATTACTTGACTTTTTGGTAAAAATGAAATGATTATGACTATTCTGCCATTTATCTATATGGACAACCTCTAATTTTATTGAATTGTATGAAACATTTAAAAGCCCCGACTTATTTTCTTAGAACAAGCACAGAGCAATGGTAATTAAAAAGGAGAAATAAAAAGAGTGAATTTTGAAATTGTTGGGACCACTAAAAGAACTTCCATTTCAAATCATACTGTTACGGTTTGATTTAATTGCAAAATATGATACTTGAATTTCATATTGATTAAATACAAAATTGATATGAGATTTATAAAAACTTTGAACTCTCTATCCTTATAAGCTAACTTTTGAAGTATAGCTCTCGTAAAGTCTTTATCAATTAGTATCAGAGTCAGTCTTGGAGGGGCGACCTAGGAGTGCCAGCCGTGACCAACAAAGATCTCAGAATGGTGACCCATGGAGTGGTGACCTGAAAGTGTGATCCGTGACCAACATGGTCGTAACCAATGAGGACATTGATCTTTATGAGGGGACAAATGTTACGATTTGATTTAATTGCAAAATAAGGGACTTGAATTCCATATTAATTAAATACAAAATTGATATAGAATTTATAAGAACTTTAGGCTCTCTACCCTCATAAGCTAACTTTTTGGGGTGTAACTCTCGTAAAGTCTCATTCACATACAACCTTACATCCTTGGTCTTGTCACCTCCAAACACAGCAAAGAGAAAAATGACAATATCTAAAGAACAATCCGTGCGAGAAATGTACCTTTGAGCTTGCTCCAAACAATTGTTGGGCCAATTTCATCCGCATCCCAACACCAGAACATTTGTTATACTAATACAGATGTTCATTGGCCTTTCAGTCTCAAGGTTATAGAATCAATTCCTTCTATTTTTTGATAAATTATCCACTAATCTCTTGGAGTCAGCATTGCTCATCTTCAGTTGACACTGATCGACTTTGACCTTTTCATTTATCGTTTCATCTCTCCTATGATCATAACAGTGCCTGCCCTCAGGAGTTACCGATTTGTGGACCCTCCTGTGCATTGATTTCTTTCCTCCACTCATTCCATAGTGTTTACGGTCTGAAAATATAGACCTAGAATGCCTCCTATCTGGATGTTCAGATTTTCTATCCTAGCTCACATCTCCTTTCTCCCTGGAACTTCGCCTTCCTTCCACAGGTTTTGATCTGGACCTCTTTCTAACACAATGTTTCAATGTTTCATCCTTTTTCTTGTCAACTTCTCATCCAAGTGGCGTTTAACTTCCACAGATTTTGACCTGGACTGCCTCTACCTCCTATACTTTTATTCATCTTCATATTAACTTAGGGACTCCATGCTCCTTTGATGTTTTTTCTCCTTACATACAAACCTGGATAGCCTCCTCTCATGCTTCTTTGACTTCCATCTTGAGCCTCAATCCCTCTGATCATCTATACTTTCTTATCACTACCACTTTGAGTTGATGACCTACTTCCACTATGATGCTTTAGGTGATTTGGAATCAACATAAGAACGTTTTCCTGACCTACGTGGTGAATTTTCTTGGAGATGTTTTGGTAAGGCTAAATTAGGTCTACAATATTTTCTCAATCGGGAGTTCACACACGTACTTCAACTTGAAATAGATGAACAGTGATCAAGTGATCTATCCCATCTTCTAGATCTGTCACCACCACCCCTACCATCTCTTTATGGCCATTGTTCACTCTTATTTCTTGAGTGACAATGATACTCAAATGGATGACTAGACCTTCAATCTCTATCACGACGAGATAGAGATGATTAAGAATAGGACCTCTGCTTGTGTCAATAGTTAACCAGCAACCTTGATTGGGACCTTAAACGGCCTGAGATATTGATGTAGACCTACAAGAAAATCAAATCCATTAGCAGGTTATAAAAAGGGGCACATGGAAAATCTTTCACGTAAAGATCTACCTAACAAGCAAAACCAGCATGTCCTATTGTGGACTGGAAATCATGAGGCAAACTATGAGAAAACGTTATAAACACAAGAAAGAGGACAAAGTGACCTAAATACATAGCAATCTATTTTAATGAAAAGAGACAATGTGATATACCTAGATTTTTCTTCCCTTTCCACCTCATCTCCAACAAGTCTATTTAGCTTTTAACTTCTTACTAATTTCTGCAATTCAAGCTGCTGCTAATTCAGTTACAGACTTCACTGTTGCTGCTCAATTAGCTGCTTGTTGTGCAGTCATAGTTTGCCACATAAGTAAAGCCTATTGAAACTGCATCTGTTGTGTGACATATAACTTGTTGCATTGATGCAAGAGATGATGAAGTCAATAAAACATTCAAAAGTGGCTTTTGAGGGAGTGACTTAGCGATTTCAACATTCAAAGGCCGAACCCTAACATCCATATTATTAAGTGCTAAAACAGCAGTGGCTTCTTTAGGTTTCAAGTATTATATGTAAGCAAAGTGCTTTGTATCGGTGAAGGTATGTCCACCAACTATGCCACAATAGGTGACCAATTGTTTCAGATGCTCTGCAGTTGGAAGCAAGCTAAGATTGCTCATTTGGAGTACCTTTTTCAATGCATCTTCCTTAAAAGCTTTGTCAGGTGAACCTATAAAAAGTGAAGCATGGTTAAAGGCCAGCTAGAACACAAATTAAAACTAAGAGAAAAATTATGCAAAAAGAAATGCAAAACATAGCATACTTAAAATTTGTAAAATTAAAAGTGATGGCTATCTATGGAAGCTAATTACTGAAAAGATACCAGAAAAATCTTTTCCGGATGATGCAGCTCCAATTGAGTAGCATAGGCTTGAAGCGCTTGAGCAGCAACAATACCATGAGCAGTAGCCATTGCCGCCACAGAAGATGCATTAGACATCTGAGGAATATTCCTAATCTGAGGTCAGTGCACTTGGAGCAGTCATCAGCGAATTGTGTGCCGGATGATTCAACTTACAATAGTTTTTACACATTAATCATTAAGTCAATCTCTACGAATTTCCCCAAGAGATCCTCCATTCCAGGCAAAATTACTCTACCTGAAGCACCAAAAACACTTCCTCGTCTCATTCTTCGCAACCCACAGAATGCAACATAGACACACCCAGAATAATTTGGCTCGTCGGCTAGACTGGTTGACTTGGTACACTAATGTCGATGCAGGAGGCATTCCTAGTAGTCCACCTGGGAAGTACCTAAAACAACATCCAATTCCAATTTTTATGTCAAACTAAAGCACCTAAAAAGGCAAAAGATACCCAAAACGCTCCAGAAACAGCTAAAGGATAAATGAGAGGACAACTGGACAAGTGAGCAATTATTCACATAGTTGTATTATTAAGGAAAATATACGTAATTAGTTTGTAATTATCTTTGCCATATTTAGATGATTAGCTTTACATGTAAATAGGCGGTAGTAGCCTTTATTTTAGGAACTGATAAGATTTGTAATATATATTTATAGGTGCCCTTAACACAGAAGAAGGCTATGCCTTTTATTACCAAATTCTTTCTCTTCTTTATTTTAGATGGTATCAGAGCAACGATCTTGGTGCTTTGCATAAAGCATTCCTCTTAATTCTGCTTATTATCTTTCGTTGATCATCATCAGCCATGGTCGACGACACTCTTAATTCTGGAAAAACTGGCGAAACGTCAAAGGTCTCTGCCACGGATCCATCACACCCATATTACTTACATCACTCTGAGCAACCGGGTCATATGATTATTTCTATCAAGTTGAATGGTCCCAACTATCCATTCTGGAGCAAATCAATGATCCATGTCTTGACAGCAAAAAGAAAAATCGGCTTCATAGACGGATCCTTCCAAATGTCGTCGCCAACATCACCAGAATCAATGCAACAGCATGATCCTTTCATGGCTTACACATTCCGTTGAGCCAGATATCGCCTTCGGGATTGTTTATGCAAAAACGGCCTAACAAGTGTGGGAGGATTTGAGAGATCAATACTCACAAAAGAATGCGCCATCTATCTTCCAGATCCAGAAATCGATAGCGACGATGTCTCAAGGTACCATGACTATACCCGTTTATTACAAAAAAATTAAGGCCTTGTGGGAAGAGTTGGACACTTACCGAACTCCTCTAACATGTAATCAAGCCAGTGAACATCCTCTCCAGCGAGAAGAAGATAAATTAATGCAGTTTTTGATGGGGCTTCATGAGTCTTCTAAGGCTGTCCGATCTAATATTTTAATGATGGTTCCCTTGCCCAATGTCCGCCATGCCTACTCACTACTTGTGCAGGAAGAGACTCAACGACAAGTCTCTACCAAACCAGTTGAGAACTTTTCCATAGCAGTTGCTATACGGGGCCATTCTAAGCCTCCCAAAGATAAGATCTATGAACACTGCAATTGTTCGAGACACTTGATCGAAGAATGCAGAACACTTAAGTATCACTACAAATTTTGTGACAAAAAGGTCACACGGAGGACAGATGCCGACTCAAAAATGGTGGCCAAAATTCTCGTTCTTCGTCACATCGTAGCAACAAAAATGATAGATCCAATGGTCGCAGCGTATGCAACTGATTACTACTCCACAATTAGCGCAAAAAATTCCCAGTTTTTGCAGAATTTCTCTGCTGAACAATTACAACAATTGGGATAGGCGTTATCTGCAATGGGTCAGAATCACGCATCTTCTAGTAATGGTGATGTATTTTCTAATACAACAGGTCTGTTTCCTATGCCTCATGTTTACTCTAATTCATTCGTTACCAGATCGTGGATCCTTGACAGTGGTGCAACGGATCATATAGCATTCGATCTAGCGCTCCTTTCACACACTACTCCACCTTCATCACCACTAGTTAACTTACCCACCGGTGCAACCGCAGCCATCACCCACTCCAACATTGTTTCATTTAACACTCATCTTACTTTAAATCACGTATATTGTGTATCATCGTTCAATATAAATTATATGTCTATCAGTAAATTAACCTCAGCCCTTAAATGTTGTGTAATGTTCTTTCATGATTTTTGTCTTGTGCAAGACTTAGCTACGGGGAGGACGATTGACTCGGGTAAACAACATGGAGGTCTTTACTACATGGTGCCTTCGAATCCCTCTGCCCTTCATGTCTCTCAACCTTCACAACTCTGGCATCAAAGACTCGGTCACCCGTCTCCAGCTCGCCTTAAATCTGCCCTTCACTCTCTAAATATTAATAATGATGCTCATATACCCAATAATTGCACTGTCTGTCCCATGGTCAAAATGGTTACAAGTTATATAATCTCACCTCAGAGATGTGGTGTTCCACGAATCCATCTTTCCTTTCTCTTCTTCCCATATTACTAATACACCGGCCTCTCCTACCACCTTTCTACCTTCTATCGACCTCGACACTCCTGTTCTGCCATCATCAACATTACCCGCTCCTCATACTCCTATTTTGTTGCATCATTCTGGCGATCCAGACTCTCATTTGCCTTCTCCCGATTCCTCCTCGAGCCCTTCATCACCGACTCCAGTTTCTCCGTCCTCTCATCCATCTGCCGAAGACACTTCCCATACAACTTCACCTCATTCCGACACTGACCAACCTCCAGCCAAATCTTCTTCACCTGCCCTATCACCGACGCCCGAACCAGACTTACGTCGTTCCTTCCGGACCAAGCATCCTCCATCCTAGCACCGTGATTATGACACGTCCACACGAGCCAATCATTCGACCAGTGGTTCAAGTCTATGTCCCGCACAAGGTATCCTTTATTTTCTTATATGTCATTTTCCTATTTTTCACCATATCACCCGCTCTTTTGTAGCCTCTGTGTCTGCCCATACAGAACCCACTATATATGACCACGTTGTCTCTGATCCACACTGGCAATGGGGGATGCAGGATGAACTTGCGACCCTTTAACGAAACAAAACCTGGTCCATGGTACCTCTTCCTTCGAGGCACAAGGTAATTGGTTGTCGATGGGTATACAAAATTAAATATAATTCTGACGGCTCAATTGAGAGCTACAAAGCGTGATTGGTTGCCAAAGGTTTTACGCAGGTGGAAGGTATTGATTATAAGGATACATTTTCTCCCACTACCAAACTTACCACTCTTCGATGTTTATTGACAGTTGCAGCTGCCAAAAATTGGTATACTCATCAGCTTGACGTTCACAACGCTTTTCTTCATGGAGAATTACATGAAGAAGTGTACATGTCTCCACCTCCCAGGTTACGTTGACAGGGGAGAACACTGTTTGTCGACTTCACAAATCCCTTTATGGGTTAAAACAGGCCAGCCGCAATTGGTTTTCTACATTTGCTAATGTTGTTCGAAAAGCAGGTTATGATCAATCTCGAGCAGATTATTCTCTATTTACTAAAGTCAGAGGTACATCATTTACAGCTCTTCTCATATATGTTGATGATATTTTATTGACTGGGAATGATATTGTCGAAATCAAAAGGCTCAAAGAATTTCTGCTCGAGCACTTTCACATTAAAGACCTTGGTGATCTTAAATACTTTCTGGGCATTGAATTTTCACGTTCTGGCAGTGGTATATTTATGTCTCAAAGAAAGTATGCTCTCGATATTTTGCAAGATTCTGGTCTCACAGGTACAAAGCCCGAGAAGTTCCCAATGGAACAAAATCTAAAGCTCGCACTCACAGATGGTGAGCCGTTGCATGATCCTACTAAGTATCGTAGGTTGGTTGGCCGGTTGATTTACTTGACTGTCACGCGACCAGATATTGTTTATTCTGTCCGAGCCTTAAGCCAATTTATGAATTTGCCTTGCAAATTTCACTGGCATGCGGCGATGAGAGTTCTCAGGTATATTAAAGGGACTCCCGGTCAAGGCCTCCTGTTACCATCGAACAACAATCTGCAATTACGAGCCTTTTGCGATTCTGATTGGGGCGGATGTCGCATTACTAGGCGATCAGTGTCTGGTTTCTGCATATTTCTGGGTACTTCACTTGTCTCTTGGAAATCAAAAAAGCAAACAAATGTTTCCCGGTCATCAGCTGAAGCGGAATACAGGGCAATGGCAAATACATGTTTGGAATTAACATGGTTGAGGTATATTCTCCAAGACTTGAGGGTGACACAGGATGGGCCTTCATCATTATATTGTGACAATCAAGCTGCGTTACACATAGCAGCGAATCCTGTTTTTCACGAGCGTACCAAGCATATAGAGATCGACTGTCACATTGTTCGTGAAAAGTTACAAGCAGGATTGATCAAGCCTTCATATGTTCCTACACAATTACAGTTGGCAGACATTTTCACCAAAGCTTTGGGGAAAGATCAGTTCGAAGGACTGCGCAGCAAGTTGGGAGTTTTCGATCCCTACTCTCCAACTTGAGGGGGAGTATTAAGGAAAATATACGTAATTAGTTTGTAATTATCTTTACCATATTTAGATGATTTGCTTTACATGTAAATAGGCGGTAGTTAGCCTTTATTTTAAGAACTGATAAGATTTGTAATTTGTATTTATACGTGACTTTCATATAGAAGAAGGCTATGCCTTTATCACCCTATTCTTTCTCTTCTTTATTTTAAAGAATCGATCATTGGCCGGGTACTCAATCGATTTTGTTACTCTCAGGTTGGGATTTATAATTGCATTTATTTTCAAAGTAACATGACGATTATGAAAGAAAGACGCTTGAGAGTTGAATCAGTACGGTCGACCGGAAAATAAATCTTGGGTGGGCACATCTCGCAATACTTCAGGGTTGAATACTGTATTGGACTATGCAGGTTTGGTAATTGTGATGTTGGGCAGTTGCTTGGAGTAAAGTACAATATGTTGGATTCCTTTGGGATATTCCAGGCATCGACAAGCTGTCAGTGTATATACATATTTTATATCTCATAA
>JANTPM010000005.1:10877935-10896525 GCA_025434745.1 Erythroxylum divaricatum
GATCCTTTCAAATGTCATTGCCGACATCACCAGATTTCGAGCTATGGAATCAGTGCAACAGCATGATCCTCTCATGGCTTACACATTCCGTTGAGCCAGATATCGCCTTTGGGATTGTTCATGCAAAAATGGCCCAACAAGTGTGGGAGGATTTGAGAGATCAATACTCACCAAAGAACACGACCGGATATTGTTTATTTTGTCCGAGTCTTAAGCCAATTTATGAATTCGCCGTGCAAATCTCATTGGCACGTGGCCATTAGAGTTCTCAGGTATATTAAAAGGACTCCCAGCCAAGACCTCCTACTACCATCAAACAATAATCTGCAATTACGAGCTTTTTGCGATTCTGATTGAGGCGGATGTCGCATTACTAGGCGATTAGTGTCTGGTTTCTGCATATTTCTAGGTACTTCACTTGTCTCTTGGAAATCAAACAAGCAAACAAATGTTTCTCGGTCATCAGCTAAAGCAGAATACATTGCAATAGCAAATACATGTTTTGAATTAACATGTTTGAGGTATATTCTCCAAGACTTGAGGGTGACACAAGATGGGCCTTCATCATTATATTGTGACAATCAAACTGCGTTACACATAACAGCAAATCCTGTTTTTCACAAGTGTACCAAGCATATAAAGATCGACTGTCACATTGTTCGTGAAAAGTTACAAGCAGGATTAATCAAGGTTTCATATGTTCCTACACAATTACAGTTAGTAGACATTTTCACCAAAGCTTTGAGGAATGATCAGTTCGAAGGGTTGCGCAACAAGTTAGGAGTTTTCAATCCCTACTCTCCAACTTGAAGGGAAGTATTAAGAAAAATATACATAATTAATTTGTAATTATCTTTGCCATATTTAGATGATTAGCTTTACATGTAAACAGGCAATAGGTAGCTTTTATTTTAGAAACTGACAAGATTTGTAATATATATTTATACATGGCCTTAACACAGAAGAAGGCTAAGCCTTTTATCACCAATTTCTTTCTCTTCTTTATTTTAGATGTATCAATCACAGTTTTGGTACATCATAACGCATGAATATATACTTCAATCCTCAATCCATTGAACTGTTAAATGTATACCACAAGACCAACAACAGATAAGATGCCAGGACAATCACCTTCGCTGAAAAACACAGTAAATGGGCTATCCATTATAGGCTTCGAATTACACATATAACTTCCCCTCATTGGCGCGATACAATTCAATATATAATTCCCATTCCCCCCTATCCTTTACAATCCCCTCTTGCTCCGTCCCGTCAACACCCACTCTTTAGCGCCACCTTACCTTATCCTACTTACCCCCTTCCAGAAACTTCCTTCCATCCGAATCCTTCGTCATTACCACGAACGTCAATGATGCAAACTTCGTCCCGCCAGCAATTCCTGCCCTGTCGGCTGTGCACTTCGTTAGGTCCACCGGCCCCACCGGTTTCTTCTCCAAGTCATCGCCGTCGTCGCCACCTTCCTCTTCCTCCGACGCCGAATCCACCAGCATCTCAGAATTATTTGTCACCTTCCGGAATGTCACTTCAAGTGCTGCTTTTGTGACGGCTATTTCTCGGCTTCGCCTCGTCTGCTTGTTTCACCCATATCGCTTTGCTGTAGCGGTAGCATTAGTCCTACCTCGTGGGTTTGTTATTGTTGCGATCGGCCATTTAGATCGAAACTGTAAAAAGGTAGAAAATGTTCAGACCTACCAAAGCTTAAGCTCGCTATAGGCTTCAATTGGTCAGAACTGCTTCATCGCATTCACAGTGACGATGGGATTAGGTGAGGCAGATAGAGAATAGCGAACTGTTGACTAACTGAGATCCTAGCTGGAGAACTACGCTTGCTCCTGTTTGGTTAACGAGAGAAGTTGGCAACTCTCATTTCCCAGTTAATTTTCTAGTTACCCCAGTGGGTTAGGGTGGATGACGCATACTTAACTAAGAGGTTTCAGATTTGATCCTTGTTCTTGGGAACGCAACGAATTCTTAGGTCAGTTGTAGTACTCATATGGGATGTATCAAACAGTACAGAGGGATTAATTACTTACTTCGATCCAGTAGACACTTTCTGAAAGATAAAAAAAAAATAGATTTCTTACTTGATGTAAAAATTAATACTACTTATTTATTTCGAGCTGAAATTAATCTAAATATGAATAATTTAAAGATATTTTTTATAATCGGGAATTTCTTAAAATATCTTATAAGTAACCTTTAAAAAATTACCGAGAAAGGTAGTGTTTTATTATTTGTGTTACATTCATCTTCAAATTAAAACTAATCTTTATTATATGTTTATAATTGATTTTTACTATATAATTTTAGCATTAATTTAATTTTAAGCATAACAAATTCGAGTTATTGCATAAAATTAAATATCTATTATTTAATATTGATTAATATATATTACTCATATCACTACAGATCTGCAAAGTACAGAATGCTGAAATTTAACATTTCGTGCATGTTCTATAATTTGGTCCATATTCGATGTATAGATATAGACGACAGCGTAGAGTACATCAAACGCATTTTTCCCTAAATGGATTGAGGAATTAGAAATCAATTTTTGTATGGTAAAACAGTTGAAATAATTATTAAAATCCTTGATAAGTATATAATCATAAGTTATTAAAAGAAAAGGGTTCTAAATTTACTAAAAGAAGTCATAAACTTGAAAATGACAGGTTTGAGTGGCTCAGATGGGATTAACTCGTTATCTCCGTGTGAAGGTGGAAAGGAGATGAATTCTGTTTGGTGTCAAGAATGAGTAAGCAACAGGAACGGGATGTTCAGAGCTTCCCTTGTTAAGAATCTGGTTGAAAGTACGGCGCAGACGCATAGGCCTTGTGGCATATGA
The DNA here is from genome assembly GCA_025434745.1 of Erythroxylum divaricatum. NCBI lineage: Eukaryota > Viridiplantae > Streptophyta > Magnoliopsida > Malpighiales > Erythroxylaceae > Erythroxylum > Erythroxylum divaricatum. Next base: position 10,880,802 of record JANTPM010000005.1, read on the forward strand.
GCGTCTTGTCTAACGGACACAGGACACACCACACTCTTGTCTTTTGAGGGAGGCGACAAAAGTATACATTTTGATTTTTAAAAAAAAAATTGGGATTTGAAGTTGGGAGGACTGTTTGTGTGAGTATAAATCTCCTGTTTAATATTATAATATTTTATTGTGTCTAATAAATTTCAGTTATTTATTTATATAAATCTTATATAAGTCTCACATGAAGGCCGTATGAGTCCCGTAAAAGAAATAGTTAGATTTTAGGCTAATTGGTTCTCTATTTGTATGTTTCTTAAAAAAAGTTGTGTAGGCCCCTCTAAATACTACGTTTCAGTTTCTCTCTTCCGTACGCACATCCACACCCTCTTCTATCATTCCGTTTCTCGTACCCGAATGCTGGTTGTGTGAAAGACTAACTCGTTACCTCTGCCCTCCATCACAAAAAGAGAAGACCCTTTTCTTTTTATAATCTTGGTCGTCGGATAGGACCACCGCTATCCATTTACCTGTTGGTATAATGGAGGGGGGTTTTTAGCTAGTACCATCACTCACTTGCACTGGCAAAACAGAGCGTTTCTGCAATTTAACAGGTCACCCGGTTCTCTCACTTTTTGCTTCAATCCTGATCGCAAAAATCAGTCCTTTATTGCATCTTGGCATAATGGAGGTGGGTCTTTAGTGTCACTCGCAACCTTCAGCAGTGCCAAGAGAGAGGTAGGCTAATCCTCTTCCATGATGAATGTAAAGGTTTCTTCTGTTGTTGTGTTGTTATTAGGATTTTTAATATTATCAGCCTTTAAGCAATTTGGCAGACTATGCCTTTGCAAGATTGTTACTTGGTGTAAAAGGTTATCACGATACACAGAATTGGTTTAACTTCGTTCAACGTAACTTCTTTTATCAAGTACTGTTGGCTTCAACATCACCATTACGTTAGATTATGCTTTGTATCTGTTTCCTTCGGCTTTTCATATTTGGGTTGACGAATATAGGTATTGGGGTTCGAGATCTTGGCCCTGCAAAATTTGGACGTTTTTAACTACCATTCTCGCTTTTTTCGATGGGGATGTCCTCTGACAATGTTAGTGGACTTGTTTTGGCCATATCTTCAAGTGTTTTCATTGGTTCAAGCTTCATTATCAAGAAGAAAGGTCTTAAAAAGGCTGGGATTTGTGGAAGAAGAGCAGGTTTTATCCCTCTGCATCATTGCATTCCTTGTTTTATTCACCTTCTAATTTTTTTGTCACTGAAGCTGTGTTTTTGGCCAAACCAAAAAGTAGAATTGATATTCTTCGCTTGCCTTCTACGTTATCTGACTTTTGTTGACTGATTAGGCATGGGAGGGCATTCATACCTGTACGAGCCATGGTGGTGGGCTGGGATGGTATCTAGTATGTCATACTTCAACTTGCTGAATAGATAATGTTTCTGGTTTCCATTTTACTGATTCATGTATTTCAATATATTGATAGTTATGTTATTCCTTTTCACTTGCAAATATAGTGTGAAGCATTCCCTTACTCTACACAATTCATGCTGTGATTAGCACGATTGCAGAAGAAAGAGTCGTGTAGTGGATGAATTCAAATCCAGATGTCACTAGTGGAGAATAAACCATGCCTTAATTATGTTAGTCACACTCTAATGGATAAAAAATTCAAGATACAATGTGGTATTGTTGTTATGATGGCATGCAGTTTCAATGATTTGAAACAAGAATGACATATAGAAATTATGAGAATTTGAAGTCAGAAGTCTGCCGGTAATGGCTGATTATCTTTGATATTCAGAAAGTGGCTGCATATAAAACGACAGGAAGAAGAATCTCCCTTTTCTCCTTTTTCCCTGTAACGTCAATAGCAGTTATTTTCTGTCTTACAAAGTGAAAGAAAGACTCGAAAATGATAGTACTAGCACGCCTCCTATTGGTTGAGGAAGCATCATGATACAAGTAAAAGATCAAGTAGCATCAATAGCGAATGCAATTAAGATATTTGTGTTCTTGTCTCTTTGCCACCTTTCTTTACAATTTGGTCTCTATCCTTGTCCTGATCTACATTTGAATAGTTTGCCAATGGTTTTCACATCCCTATGAGTAAATAAGCAAATATGTGTTCTAGATAGGATTCACTAGTCAGCAAAAGCAAGAAACGTTGTCATAGGTAAAGCCAGAGTACAGTTCTTTTAATAAAAGAAATTCTGAAGCGTGCTTTTGCTTGATGTATCTGTGCCCGATGCACTTATGTTCATCAAAAAACATATTGTGAACTCCCGGATGGTGTTAATGTATTTGTGCTTGATGCAACTTCAAAGTAATCTATACGAGCATCCTATTCCGTGCTTGTTCTGTCGTGCATTTAGCACCTACATATCCAGATGAAGATATGATTTAGCTTTGAAAACAATATTGTTCTTGCGCTGTGTGATGACCAATAGAAATTTCAATTCAGACAACACGTGCTTGAAGAGTTATGAGAACGGTTGGCAGATGGAATCCCAGGTGGACATTTTACCTATTTGCAATTCCTGAAGTTCTAATTTCAGCATAGATAGTCACTCATATTTGTTCCCTGACAGGCATAGGAAACATTGAAAATCAGCTTCTCGAACACAGATTTTGTTATTCTCTGTCTTTTGTTTTGTGATCTACTAATATGATCCATCTCTAACTGGTATGGTAAGAAATATTTGTCTTACGTCAGTGATCGTGTCTCAATGCTTTTGTAGTGATTATTGGGGAAGTTGCTAACTTTGCTGCTTATGCTTTTGCTCCTGCGATTCTTGTAACTCCCTTGGGAGCGTTGAGCATTATTTTCAGGTATGATGTTGTATTAGCAGTCGGTTCATGGTCTAATTCGTATGTACATTTACAGGTCTGCGTTTTTTGTATGAAGCTGTTCACATATGGGTGAAGGTGGCAATGGTAGACTGTTGTCTGTATGGGGAGTCGTAGCATGTTTATATCTAATTAAAGCATTATTTTTCATTACAGTTCAGTTCTAGCACACTTCATTTTGAAAGAGAAGCTGCATATCTTTGGTGTCCTTGGATGTGTTCTTTGCGTGGTGGGCTCTACAAACATTGTCATACATGCACCGCATGAAAGAGAGATTGAATCTGTTAAGCAAGTATGGCACCTTGCCACAGAGCCAGGTACTTTGAAAGTGGCGTTGATTGCTCGCTATGAAAATTTAATGGATATGTTTGAGGCCCCAGTCAATAAATCTGCAAAAGTAAAAGAAAAAACTTGTTCACTTACTGCCTATGCGTCATGCACACAATTTCAGGTTTCATTATATATTATAATGCATTTGAACATTACATGAATGTTCTCTCATGGCATTCCTAACATGGAAACTTAAGAAGTGATCATGTGGATCATCTGTCTTGTTGCTTGGATAAATAGTTCTTATTAAAGCTATGGTCCTGGAAATTATTACTTCTTGTATGTTGGAAATTATCATATATTTGTTTTATTAGCTGTAGCTGAAAACAATTGATAACTGGTCTCTCAGTTGCATGAATGGAGCACATGAACACCTAACATTTAGATGTGAACCGTAATCAAACACCGTCTCATCAATACCAGTGCCTTCTCTTTAAAGTTGCTGATTGCCTAAATTGGTCGTGCAGTTTGGAAAGAAAGATTCTGAATCTGAAATGGCTTTTTGAGAATGAGTTGGATTTTACCCGTCTTATCTAGTGGCACCATATCAATAGATTTATGTAAATGTAATCAAAATCTAGTTAAATTATCTGCCGCATCTATCTGATTGTCATGAAATTGTTCTGCCAATGCATTTTTAGCATCAAAGTGCTTCGATTTTGATCAAACAATTCTTTTGCATGACAGGTTTCCTTGTCTATACGGGCATAGTTCTGGTTGTGGTTGCTATTCTCATTTTCCGCTATGTACCGCAGTATGGGCAAACTCATATGGTAGTTTATGTTGGAATATGCTCTCTTACGGGCTCCCTCACGGTCTGTTTATTATCTTTGATTTTTCCTGAAAGTTTTCTTGTTCTACATTTACAGGTTTAACAACTTGGTACTGTTATTTATCTGTAGGTGATGAGTGTGAAAGCAGTTGCAATTGCTTTAAAGCTGACTTTTTCTGGAATGAATCAATTTATCTACTATCAGACATGGTTTTTCACTGTGATTGTGATTTTTTGTTGCCTTCTGCAAATTAACTACTTGAACAAGGTAAAATTTATAGATTCCCCTTGGACGAATATCAGATTTTATGTGAATGGCATTGGTGCAGGGGGGCCAAGTTTGTTAAGCCATCCATTATTACACAACTGATTCCTAAAAAACATTTGGACTTCTAATGTTACTGATACATTTCACCTTTTATGATGGGAATGGAAACCTGAAATTGGTATTTAGCACTCTGCTGGTGATTTAAGTATCCTAATCCTAAACATGTTAGAGATCTGCTAACCAATTTAGGGGAAACTGGAGCGTTGGTGGTTAATGATGAGTCCGTATGCGAAATATTCCACTTTGATTCTTTAGCATTTAAATTGTCTAGAAAAAAAAAATCTTTTGCTGCCAGGAAAATGCTTAACCTACATCTATGCAATCTTTTGCAGGCACTGGACACCTTCAACACAGCTGTCATCTCTCCAGTCTATTATGTGATGTTCACATCTCTGACTATTCTCGCCAGTGTCATCATGTTTAAGGTCAAGATGAGATATTATTACACGAATCATCCATCACCAAGATATGGATACTAACCATGGTCTGATAACAAATGCAGGACTGGGATACACAAAATGCATCACAGATTGTATCAGAAGTGTGTGGTTTTATAACCATCCTCTCGGGAACCTTTCTTCTTCACAAGACCAAGGATATGGGTAGTAGCAGCTGTAATAGTAGTAGTAGTCCAGAGCCAGAATCTCCAGTTCTCACCGCCACAGATACCGGTGCGAGCCGAGATTGTGAATAGTAGAGGAGCAGGCATGTATTCTTGGACCTGTCCACCATCGCTTACATTGACAGAGTTTTATCCTTTCTTGATGTTATTCTTCTTCCACGTGTTTATAATTGATTGGTTTATTATGAAGAGATTAGGATACCAAAAAGGAGTAACTTTGAAAGACTGCTACAACTGTTTCTCTGACACAACAACTTGATCCCCTGACCCCTCTCCAGGATCCGACGAGGAACCTCATTGAACTATAAAAATTAAATATACGATACTCATTAAAAAATAGTAATAAAAGTATAGGTGATTTGGCCCTTTTTCGTCCAAAAATGTTATAACACATGTATAATGGACAAAGGTTATTAAAGGTTAAAATTAACTTTAAAAAAGGAAAATAAATAAAATCAATCCACTTTGAAAAAAAATCTTTTATTTTTAATCAGATACTCATTTTTAAAAATAAATTAATGGAATTTTAAGTTATTATTATTATTACAAGTTGCAACTAGACTAAGCTTCGACTTCTTGTCCACTAACCACCAATGGCAATGGAGTTGTGTTCATTTGTCGGTTTCTCCTACATTATTACAGAACATATGTAAGCCAGTTCTCTGTTCGCCTTTCTTTTAAGGTCACTGATACTTTGCACACGAACGAAAAAAAATGCAACGAGAAGTTTAAATTTTATCAAATAATTAAAAAGGAAACCTTTTTTATGTAAAATTCCACCAATATCACTTGCTCGCAGATTCTATCGTTTTCCTTTCTCTTCCCATTATTCCTGAGAATTTCCCTCGCCTCTTCAAATTCTGCTCTCTTCATTCTCTAGGTAGTCCTTTTAATCGCTATAGTTTGGTGCTAGTTTTGGTTTTTGCTTATCTGGGTTGGTGTTTTTGGACACTAAGAGATGTAAAGTGATGGTGTTTTTGGACACTAAGAGATGTAAAGTGATGATCTGGGAATTTTTGATCGCTTAAAGACTTTTGGGGTTGATAGAAGGTATTGTGGTTTTGGAACCAATTGGGTATTTGGTTGTTGGTGTCTGATGGTGCCAACAAAAAGAAAGAAATGGACAGAGGCAGAGGAGAAAACCCTTATTGAGAAGTATGGAGAGATTGTCTCTGATGGGTCACTTGGGAAAATGAAAACCCGTGAGAAGAAATATAAACCCATTGCTTTGTTTGTCAATTCTGTGTACCATTCGCCTGATCCTATTGCATACCCTTGGCAATGGACGTGGAAAGACGTGTCTCCTAAGGTGCAGAACATGAGACATCAGTACTTGCTTGTCAAGCAAAAAATAAAGAAACCCGAGCTTGCTGCCATGGAGGATGCTGGAGGTGGAGTGTGTAGCAATGGGGATGAGTTTGATTGGGTGGAAGGACTCACGCATTGGTCAAATTTTTTGCGCTATAAGGAGATTTTGGGGATGTGCCTGGTGCATATGGGAGTAATTGTAGTAATGGTAATGAGTTGATGGGAGTGTTAAATGAGGAGCGAGAAAATACTGGGGGATTGCTGAGTGGTGGTAAGAGGATGGACATTGTGGAGTTTGGGCAAGTGGGTAATTCAACTGATGGGGATTTTGCTGGCATTGATGGAGGTGATAATGGGATATTGGCTTTAGGGTTTGATTATGAAGAAGATGCAGAGGAGAATTATAATGGGAATGAGCAGATAAGAGAAGGTGTTAATGGTTTCATGTATGAAGAGGTTGAACCAAACGGATCCAATTTGCAGAAGAAGAAGAAAGTGAGGAAGGGGTTAGAGAAGAGGGTGTTTGGGTTCCTTTCCAATCAGTTTGGACAGATGAGGGAAATGGAAGCACGTTTTGAGCAGCGAGAGGTTAAGAGGAAACAGGAAAGGAAGAGTAGGGAGGATGCTCAAACTGAAAGGGAGCACGAATATCGAAGGAAGTTGGAAGAGAGGGAGAAGGCTAGAGAAAAATTGAGAAGGCAGAGACTTAGAGAATTGGAAGCTATGGAAAAGGAGAGTGCAGAAAGGCAAAGAAGAAGAAGAGAGGAAGAGTTGATAAAAGAGAGAGATTGGGAGGAGAGAATGAGCAGGAGGAGAATGGAATGGCAGAAAAAGATGGATGAAATGTTAAGTCAGCACCGATCAGAGATGGGGCAGATCCAGACCCGCATTCTCCATAAGCAATGGAGCCTCCCTAGCCAGTTGCTTGGGATTTTTTCGCAGTGGAGTGGTCACGCTACTAGGCTCTCTGATCACATAGATGCTCTCTGATCACATAGATGCTAACAGCCATTATCTATCACAAATGATGCAGAATTTACACCATGTAAGTGGCATGGTATATGGAGATCCTAGGGTTGATGGAGATACTGAGGATGACCAATTTATTGTTGATGGATTATGGCCTGTAACAACGATTTACTGAACTTGGAAAAGTGTTTGTGCAAGCTAAGCATGTCTGCGTGGTGACAGAGATAGTATAAAGGTAAGAGAACTGCTAATCGCATTTCTCATGGATTCGTGATTACATTGCTAGCTGTATATTTACTTGTATTCAGTCAATAAGATATTAACATTCTTCCCTCAATTTTAATTGCAACTACACTTGATGTAAATTAATCTTTGTACAATTTAATCTATTCTTCTTTATTATTTGTTTCTTTATCTAAGGTTATGTTCTTCTTCCTGCCAAAGAAAGACCACAAAGAAAATTTTGAGTACTGAAGAAACATGATTACTAAGGTTAACATTTATTTTCAAAGATGTCTTTCTGTTACTTATTCTAGCATGTTGACTTATTTGGCTTTATAAGCATCGAAGATATGCTTGTCAAATTAAAGATTCAAATCTTTCAGCTTGCCACTTCTTTGGATGTCACTAGGACATGCTACAACAACATTTCCTTTATGGGGCTATTTAAGTAGTCTGCCAGAAACTAGGTCAATAAACCTTACTTTAGGCAAGATGCATTAGATTGTCTTTGGGATACTATCTTACCTTCTGCCAATCTTCTTGTCATGTTTCGAGCATGTTATGGGGTTATCTTCAGAATATCACATCATACTGTTTCTCCAAGCCTCTATAATACTTCATTGCTGCCATCTTGCTTTTCATTCTTTCCAATGCTTCTAATTAATCAAGGTGGAAAGCGTCATGCTTCATCACTTCCTGAAACTATCCAGGCCAACGTAACCTCATGGAAATTTAATCTCTCTGAAACATAAAATTCTTTTATAGTTGAGAATAATTTGTCTTGTTTACCAGGAGAGCAGAAAATAATAGAAGAGATGAAGGTTGTTTTTCTTTTCTCATAATTTAGAGGATGTTGAAAGCAATTCAACAGGACCACTTACTGGAAAGGATGAGGGGCTGTTTGTAGAGATGATTTTGCAGATAGAAGTTAAGGGGCGGCTGTTGCGGATACAGGAGGGGGATGCCTTTTAATAATTTGAGGTTGGTCCTTTTTTGTTTACGATTAATTGAAGCAGAAAGTAACTCTTAAGAGGTTCTTCACAAATTAAAGTAAAGCTTGATACTGTAATCGCTGGGAGAGATTAGCCTTGATACCTGGGGAGAATTTCCCGTCAGAATTTTCACTTGTAAACATCGTATTCACTATTCTATTTTGTTGGAAAGTTATTGCTTTTGGAAGAAGTAGATTATCTGGCTTCTGAATCAGAAATCCTGTTCTGTCCAAGCGTGACCTGCTTAGTTATAATAGATACCTGCTTCTCAACAAACAAGAGTGAGTCCACATACTGTCACATAATGGGAAGGTTCAGGGCGTCACACAGATTTTTTCGTTCCTAAGATGGGACAACATGATCATGACGGTACTCACTGAGGTCTTATTGAAGTAAACCAAACTGATAAAATACTAGGTTGAGGCTTGGCTTTGTGACGGTGTAAAAGAGGAGCAGATGGAGTTTGTGCTTACATACCTTTGATGCGAACTTGGAATCTTTTAGCATACCGTTTAGGTTTCATCATCTTGGAGGCCCAGTGGATACCTAGTGTAGATGTTGGTTGTCAACTTAGAAGGTGTTGGTCATAATATTTACCTAAACGTTCATTTATTATTTTGTTAGTTCTATTGTCTATTAAAGCAGCAAGCAACTCTTGGTATGTAAAATCATCTGACAGATCGCATACCATGTCCCGAGCAGGAAACAATACTATGGTTAGACTTAGTTTACTGTTCAAACAGGTCTAAGCCTGTTAAGTCTTGCTAAAAAGTTAAATTTTCCCGTCCTAAGGCATCGAATTTTCCTATTTGACATATTCTTTGTTCTCTTAGTTGTTCAATAAATTGAAAACTTGGAAACTTCTGCCTTGCAGTTCTGTTTTGACTAGTTCAAGTACTCTCTCAGGTTCAATGACCTGACCTTTTCAACTAACCAGTATCTGTTTTTGGGCTAGAACAGCTTACCGATCTCACCATAAACAGATGACACCCACGCGATCAACTTTTTTCTGTTCTAACAATGCTTCTCTGTTGATTTATTGTAACTACTATTGCAATTATTTAATGATCCCAACTTTGCATAAAAAATTTCAAGCTTCCCTTTAGCTTTTTCTGTTACATTGACAAATCTACTTTGATTCGTTCATATAGTTCTGGAAGAAATGGCGGTCAACTTCATGTTAGACTCTGTTCTGGCTTTCTCACATTAAATTTCCTCATGAGGGTTTAAGATAGGAATCAAATCAAGCTGAAGTTCAGCCATGTCCCAACTTCCTCATCACATTGTTGTGGACATACTTTCAAGAGTTCTTGTTAAGCCTCTGTTACGCTTTAAGAGCGTATGCAAGTTATGAGACTTTTTGATCTCTGATCCTCAGTTTGCAAAGCTCTAACTCAGACAATCCATGGCAGACAACAAAAACACCTGTTGCAGAGTTCTCCTGACGACTTGGCCACCCAAATCTGTAGACTTTGAAGAATCTACAGACAACGTTAATGCTGTGAGGAACCTCAGTCATCCCATGATAATTGAACGTTCTCTTAGCTGTTTCTACAGAATAATAGGATCCTGTAATGGTCTAGTTTGCTTGTATGACGAATTCAACAACATTCTACTATGGAATCCAACTACCAGGGACTACAGAGAATTGCCAAAGCCAACAAGTTCTCTCAATCACATGTTCGGTCATGGACTTGGCTATAATTCCTCCATTGATGACTACCAGATAGTATTTGCCAGCAAAATTAAAGCAGATGGCTTTCGTGAAACTGGGTTCAGTATCTTCACCTTGCGAACAAGTACTTGGAGAAGAATTCAGGGTCTCAACTCTGTTGTTGTATCATTTGAAGGACCAAGAACATTTTGGAATGGAAGACTCCATTGGTTAAGAATAATACAGGATGGTACAAAGAGAGTGTTCAATATAGTTTCTTTTGATCTCCAGGAGGAGACATTTAAAGATGTCCTGACACTTCCCGAGAACTATGGTTCAGACATATTTGCGTTGGAGTTAGGTACTTCAGGAAAATGGTTGTATCTGTTTTGCAAGAAAAGATATAGCCACTTTGAAGCTTTTGTGATGGAAGTTAATGGTAACAGAGCAGCTTGGAGTAGGCTGTTTAAGTTCCCACATGACAGGTTTCCTGGATATGGTAGTATGGCATTATACCTAACGAAGAGCGGTCAGGTGGTTGTCAACTTTGATGGATGGCAATTAGGCCTCTACAGCCCTAAACAAGTAACCGTAGAATACTTTGACCTAGGAAATTGTTTAAATGAATTTGAGGCTCAAGTATATGGTGAGAGTCTAATTTCACCCAATAATTACTAGACCAAGTTGGGATCTTGGACCAACCTAAGCATGAGATATGCTAGCTAGTTCTATAATGATTCAATTGTTATATTAGTAGAAGTATTTAACATGACTCAAATAAAGAAAATAATGAAGAGATATATGATAAAATCAATTTTTATAATTATTTATAGAAATAATATAAAAAGATAAACTTTTAACTTAGAAATTCTTTTTAATAAACACTCAAGAGAGCTTTCCATCTAAAGTTTTCTATAGAGATTTTACAAAACCCTTGGAAATTGTTTAATTAAATGATTGAATGAATTGCACACTAAATAAACAACATAGGATGTCTTCATATAAGTTACAAGTGGTAGAAATCATTCACGCAAGTTAGTGAAGAGTTATACATTTCTTCTACTAATTTTGCCAAAAATTAGTAGCGATTTAAAATCTTTATGCTTATAACTTTAATAAGATCATAGATAACATAATCTTAGATGAAGCTCAACACATTGTCACATAACTACCCCACTTTTCAAAGTCTTGAAAAAGTTGTTCGTATTTTGTAAGTACTTCCACTTTTTACACTTACTGCTACATGTTATTGTCATGGTATCATCAAATCTTGAATGTTCAAGTACTTTAACGAGTCTTCAATTAATCATCTTGACCCATTTTGGGGCATTATCCATCCAAGCATAATCACGATGCAATCATGACACTTATACCTAAGTTAACGAATAATCTAAAGGGGCGTCTGGTTTACAGAAGATAATGAGAATAGGAATAGGAATGAATATAGTGAAAAATAGGAATGAAGTATTGCCAACAATGAATCTCATTCCTTTAGTAATATAGAAGAATGGAGTATTGCTGAAAATAGGGAATGAAAGTGTTACCTCTTCAATGATAGGTTGATACTAAACATGAGTTTTCATTCCATGCTCATACTTTTTCTCTCGTTACTCTAAAACAAGCACACCCTAAGCTATATGTTCATTAAAGTCAGTGGCCTTTGCAAACCCTCAGACCTAATGTGACTTAATTATTTCACATCCAAATTTCGCCCAGCATCGAAAATTTTTACCAATGTTCACCAACTTATACCAACTTTCACGTGCCCTCGAGATTTCTTCAACATCTCACATATGTCTCTCTTACTTGTATGATTTCACCTTGTTCTCTCAGTGTATCTGCATGTTAAACTATATGTCAAAATCAATCAAAGCCTATCAACATTTTCATGATTCCAATAGTTGAAGAATTTGAGGCCCTCAAATAATTTATAAGCACTCCCTGTCAATTGTTCATTCAAGGTCTCCTTAACCAAATTTTAAATACAAAAGCAAAGTTTCTTCTTCATAAGCATACCTCCCATGTGTCAATTTTTCACTTCCTTGAGATTGCTTATGGTCATTCTCAAGGCTCATTGTGCTCATCTCTCACCTTCTGTTTCGAGCATTCACAAACAAATTATATCCCTTTGTAAATGAAGCAACATCTCTTTTTGACTGCTTCTTCAACTAAAATTAAGAAGAATTTGAGAGCTAAAAAGATTATTGAAAGTCAATTATAAAGTTGAACAACATATGCTCCTATAAAAAGTTATGCATATCTAATTTTAAAGACGTGAATTGTTTTACATACTTTTTCAGTAAGTATTCTTGCTTTAATGCTTCTCTCGCAAACCAAAAAGTTTTGCTGGGAATGAGTTAGTATATCACGTCCTTCATTTTCCCTCAATCGTCAATGAAATTCTATTGGTATTGATATCATTTGAGGTCCTCATCCTCTTGTAGATATCATCGTAAGTAATTCCTCGTACACTTTAAATTGGACAACTTTATTGACACAAAGTATTGTTGCTTATCGTATGAAAAAAAACTTTTTAACTCATTGGCGCTCCCTTTGCCATAAAACATTTAGCCTCATACACTTTCACTAAAGTCGTTGTAGCTTAAACTCCAATTTTTAGTCATAGAACATTTGAATATTAATAAGTTATAGCTTACCTCCTCACAAGGCTTTTAGTTGCTCTTTGAGTACTCTCATAATTTCTTGAAACTCCCACACTTCAAAGCATCTTTAACAATGAAACCGTTCCCTTGTCAGCTGGGACTGCAAGACAAATGATTGTCTTTAATTTTGTAGCTCTCTTAATTGCTTTCACCAATCATTAATCACAACCAAGCTTTTATAATAGTTTTCATAAGGACTTTTCTAAATACAACAAAATGAGAACAAATTTTCAAAGTCCTTATGTAGCAATCAATCTTAAGTAGTCTATTAAAACTGAACTTCATTTGTGATCTTTAAATAATTTATATACAAGTTTTAAATGCCTTACTCACTCTCATGTTTAACTATTCCACTCACTTTCAACACGCAAGTGTTTATCATAAATCAAATAAAAATAATAAAGAAGAGAGAAATATAACAAAGATAATATAAAGAAAACTCGAGCAACTACCTATGTGAAACTCTTTACAATAAATACTCAAGAACTTTCCATTCGAAACTTTCTACAATGAGACTTTTTCAAAGCTCTTAAATTATTTTTAAACAAATAATTAATGAATTACGTATTTAAACAAACAACATATGATACCTTTGTATACACTTTAAAAAAATTAATGGCCCTAGTAATAGAAACCACCCACTTTTCACCACTAACCTAATAATTTGTTGGGAGTTATAAACTTTTTCCACTAACTCCACTTAAATTATGGGGAGTTAAACTTTTATACTTATAAATTCACTAAGATCATGGAGGACATGATATTGAATGAAGTCCACTACTTTGCCTCATCACCAACCTTATTTTCATGTCTTCAAGAAGTACTCCTACTTTTACTTTGCCTCATCACCAACCTTATTTTCAAGTCTTCAAGAAGTACTCCTACTTTCTAAGAAAGCGGTCTCACTTTCTAGCTCTACTATTTCATGTTCTTGTCAAGTGTCATTATAACCAATATTTTAAAAACTGCACTGGACCTTGCAACTTTTCTTTTTATCGTCTTTTTCACAGTAACAATCACCTCGTTGGAGCTTATTCTCAAAGATGGTGAACGAATGGGGGCCATATATATATGTATGGCTTAGGAAAAGCACATCAATATCTCGACATTAAATTGTAAGCATCAGCCCAACTAGGTAAACAAAATAAACACACACTTAAATTTATCTAGCTAGTCTGAGGATGATGTCAAAAAAGTGGAGGAGGTCTCTTATTGTCCTCCCTCTCAATGGCAATGCTTGGTTGAACGCTTGAAGCTTGAAAAGTGAAGGAGGTCTTTGATTGTCCAACCTCTCGATGGCAATACTTAGTTGAAGGCTTGAAGCTTTGATTTTTGGAGTCTAGAAAGGAGCGATTTTCCAATTTTCAGCCTTTAGCTAATATTATAACTTCTGGAACCTTAAGGTTGTAGCACCAACACATAACGATTTTCGAGGCTTAATATTAAAGAGTTTAGTTAAAGAAATAATAAACGATATTGAACAACACGGGAAAAAATGAAGTAGAAGTGGTTGTTCTACTATGGTTGAAGAATGGACTTCAAGAAGTGGGAGAACTTTGATAAACTTTTTGGCATACTATTCTAAAGGCAACGTGTTCCTCAAATGTGTGGATGTTTCTCACATTACATATGGTTTATATGAATCTATTAAACAAGTAGTGGAAGAAGTTGGGAACTGAACATGTTGTGCAGGTGATTATCAGTGGTAAAAAACATTACAATGTTGTTGGTGAAATATAGTTTTCCCTTATGCAACTCATTGTATTGAGTTAATAATTGAGGATTTTGGAAAGCTAGAATGGATAAGTCCAGTTATTGAACAGGCTAAATTTGTAACTAGATATATTTATAATCATAACGCAGTTTTGGATCTTATGAAAAGGTTTTTGTTGAGGTCCCTTGAGATGGACCTCGTTATGGGTCTGTGAACTGAAATTTTAGGCTGAGAGGGTGAAGTTTGGTTAAGAAGAAGACGATTTTTCTTTCTTCTACCTATAGTGAATATCCATTCATATTCATTAGAGAGAACCTAGTCTTCTTGAGTTAAAGTACTCAAAAACTTATGGAAATTTTCCCCTGTTGTTCTTATTGATTTACTACCTTTAAAATAGCAGAAGAGATGTAACAAATCTCCTATAAACAAGGAAAAATGGAAAGCATAGAGGACAACCCTCCTATAACAAGGGAATGAAAAAGATATTGAAATCATAACTGAAAAATAAAATAAACAGAACTGAAATCCCCTATAAATTGATAAGGACTTTAAGAGAGCCACACCCCAAAAGCTAGCTTATGAGGGTAGAGAATCCAAAATTCTTATAAATTTTATATCAATTTTTTATTTAATCAATATGGGATTCAAGTCCCATACCTTGCAATTAGATTAAACCGTAACATTCGTCCCCTCATAAGGACCAATGTCCTCATGGGTCACGACCATGTTGGTCACGGCTGACACTTTTCAGGTCACCACTCTGAGGTCTTTGTTGGTCACGACCACATTGGTCAAGGTTGGCACTCCCAGGCCACCACTCCAAGATCGGCTCTGATACCAATTGATAAGGACTTTAGGAGAGTCACACCCCAAAAGCTAGCTTATGAGAGTAGAGAGCCCAAGTCCTTATAAATTTCATATCAATTTTGTATTTAATCAATATGGGATTCAAGTCCCATATCTTGCAATTAGATCAAACCGTAACATTCACTTCTGCATCCACTAAGAAACTCCAGCTATCTTCACTACCTTGTGGGTGCTTCTTCTTTTTTCCATGACTAAACCTTTGGTATTGTTGCAAGAGCTTGTTAACAGTTTACTCTAGGAAATGATGTTGAGCTAGAGGGACCAACTCATTCAACTACTAACTTTACCACTTTGAAGAAAATGTTTGAATTAAAACTTAATTTACAAATCATGGTTGCCTTATAGAAATGATTGTGTTAACAATGGTAGGCATTCAACATTGGTAGGCATGGTAGCCAACCAATGTTGAAGCCTCCAATAGCCAACCAACGTTGAAGCCTCCAATGCCTCCAAAGT
>JANTPM010000005.1:10909418-10929462 GCA_025434745.1 Erythroxylum divaricatum
ATTATTATTATTATTATTATTATTATTATTATTATTATTATTATTATTATTATTATTATTATATGTTCTATATTTTTTATTAGAATTATAAACTTAATTTTTGTAGAATTTAATATCTAAAATCTAAATTCCTATAAAAATATTGAACGAAATACTAAGATATATAATATTCATACTCTTATAATTTTTTAAAATCATGTCCTCATAAGTCATTTTATATATAAACAACTAAGATTAAACAACTAGTTTTACCAAACATCACATGAAAACCAGCTAATATAATTAACTGATCAAATCGGTTGATATAATCAGCTATAAGCTAACAGCTAATGCAATCAACTGATTGCCAAACAGAGCCTATATCTAAATTAATAATGATAAAAATATACCGTTTTCAAAACTTTAAATTGTATGGAACAAAGATCACACCATTCAATCTTTTGTGCTCCAATCTTTTCCTTTTATTGGAATGAATGAAATCAAATATAGTCTAATTAATTTTATTTCTTGGAATTGATGAAGTCAAATGTAATCTAATTACTTTTACAACTTGTTATGTTCACACATTGACTAAGAATTCAAATTGCAAACCTTTGTAATTCAAGAAGCCCACTTTTGAATTAATCTTATCAAGCAAATATAGGACAACAAAAGTAGCAATATAAACAAAATAAAATAGTGATTAATTTTTTATAAGTAACAAAAGTGAAAAAGATAGATATATGGATTAAGTTTGTCTTTTTTACGAATAGCAATCGACATTCTAGAATTACCAGAAGTATCTTTATAAATATAAATTTGTGAGTTTATGAGATCCTACATCATCTTATGGGCAACATTTTTTGTGATAGTTAATAATATTATCCTATTAACTTCAGCTTTTTTTGTAAAATTTGGTTTAAAATTAACACTAGGATATAAAAATGCCTCAGCTGTAAATAATAAAGAGTAAAGTTGTCTTTCTCATCTCTTATTAATAATTACAAGATAAGATGTGTATAAATTTTTTTTTAGACTGGCCTTAATTGCTTCATTCGTCATCTTTATGATATAATAAAAATAACTCATAGTTATCTTCTCATCACTATTAACCAGAAAAGTACCATCACCAAAAGTTCACTCGAATGACAAATTGACATAAGACCAAATTTTAAGATCTTCAAGTATAATTCTAAAAATCTCTAATTCAGCATTGAACCTAACATATTGAGATATAACTCACTTATCATTTGTAAACATTTATTTCAACTATTTTTCATCATAACAAAATACTAAATTGGTAAAAAAATTGTTGCAAATCTTATAATAACAGGTTGATATAAATTTTTACCATTAGTGAAATTCTTTTTCATTAAATTCAAGACTTATTTATGATTATAGATAAATTAAGTCATTTTTTTAACTTTCTGTACAGTCTTATTAATAATAAGAAAAAAAAATCATATATAAGTTACACGTGTCAGGACCATTTGTCAACAACGATAGTTAACAGAAAAGCCTAAAGTAGAATTTTCCTAAACCTTTTGGATTGTCGTTTCAGTCTTGTGGTGCTGCACTCCTTCTGGATTGTTGTTCCATTCTCGAACCTACTCTTCCACCTTGGTTAGTTCAATAATCTACCAATTTCTAGTTTGGTAGTTGCTAAATTTCTGTAAAAATGCAACGTAAAGAGCAGTTTTTATCTGAAAATTAACACTAGTAATACGACGGGTCATTTGTTTAGGATTTTACCATATCGACTGCTATCGTAAACACATACGATGTAATTAGAGATGTAAAACCATGGAGGCTGGCAAAAAGATGCTACACTACCTTTGATAATACAAAATCAAATAATAAGCGCTTCATAGACATGGGTGACCTCAACTTTTCCTTTTGACATTTTGCAAACATTGTTGCTTCTTCCTCTCTCTTAATCTGAGATTTATCTACCTTATCTTTTGATTTCAAACTCAACTGTTGGACGTCGTTGTTGGAAATCAACAAAATTTTCAAAATCTCTATTTTGAACATTTATAAAATATTGTATTTCTTTTTAAATGTATTAAAATTTAAATTGGATATTTGTTAAAATCCAATTTAATTGTTTGTCAAATGATAAATAATTTGCAAGGTGAAATTTATACGTATTTTAATATGTGCTAGATTAAACTTGGCTTTAGTCAAGTTTTAAGTTTGATTCTATGTTAGTCGCTCTTATAAAAATTTTAAGTAGTTAAAATTTTAACCATAAATAGAGTGTTAATTAAGACTTCGATGATGAGATATCCCTGCTTGATCTACTTATAAAGTATGTGCCAATTAAGCTATAGAAGAGGGGTGCTTGTACGACTCACTCACTTATGAGATTTTCTTAAAAAAAAAAAAAGGAATTTATCCGAAAGACTGTCTAAGTGTCTAACCCAATAGGTGTATAGTTACGATCGTTGTCGGCTGACTTGTTGCCTTATTCATTTGACGTGGCAGCCCTTACTCTTTTTAACGCTATCCATGAAAATAAATATTTAATTACCTCCATGTTCTCTTCCTTGTACCCAACACTCGGAGAATGGAGAAGCCATGGACTAACAGTAGAGAAGCAACAACAAGAAGAAGACTACAATTTCTACTTCACTTCTCATCTATAAACACGCTCATTTTGCTCCTCATCATCACTAACTTTTTGAGGCTATGCCACGCCAACTTCTTCAAGCCGTTCAACGTCAGCTACGACCACAGGGCTCTTATCATCGACGGTCACCGCCGTATGCTCATCTCTGGCGGAATTCACTACCCTCGTGCCACTCCACAGGTGCTTGACTCCAAAAGACAAATGCTGATTTTTAGTTTCTGTCGTTGTTTTCGATGATCAATATAGGAATCTGTTTTTTTTTTCTTAATGCTTTCAAATCATTCTAGTGTTTGATAGTTGGCGACTGCGATAATTTGCTGAGCTAAGCGCCGTGATAATTTTTTTTCCTGGGATCTACTTCTTGTAGAACGCTTATTTTATTGATCTTGTGTAGTGTAAATGTAATGGCTGTTTATCAGCTAATCAGATTGTTGTATGAAATCAGATGTGGCCGGATCTGATTGCCAAGAGCAAGGAAGGTGGAGTCGATGTAATTCAGACCTATGCATTTTGGAATGGACATGAACCAATTAGAGGAGAGGTGCCGTAAGAAAACTTATTTTCAATCTATTTCTGCTGCTTTAGGGTTACTATATGTCGCATATGTATGCTCTAACACGTTAATAACTTCCCTCCTTTTTCGTGTGCAGTATAACTTTGAAGGAAGATATGATATTGTCAAGTTTGCGAAGCTAGTTGGAGCTAATGCACTATATCTTCATCTTCGCATAGGTCCTTATGTTTGTGCTGAGTGGAATTTCGGGTTCTCGCTTTCTTGTCCCATCTTAACTTGAGTGTTTTACTTTACTCACAAGTTATAGTTCCCGCTGTGAGAAGTCCTTCTGCATGTCTTTGATCTTCTAATGTGAATGTGATGCTAAAACTTAAAGTTTAAGTTGGAGGAATAAAGTCTCGTGTTAGTGTAGGATGTAGTAGCTCCTAAAGTAACTTCTAGTATTCTTTGCAATTATTAAAGTGAATCTTTACATCTAGAATAGTTTAGATAAATTTAATGCTTTCTGCTTATGATTTAACTAAAACTACAAGCTGATCCTTGTTTTGAATTACATTATTAATTTGAACAATTGGTTGTAGAGGCTTTCCGGTGTGGCTGCGTGATATTCCTGGCATAGAATTCCGAACAGACAATGCTCCTTTTAAGGTGCAATGGATTTTCCTTGACCACCTTTTCTTGTAAAATTGAGTTGTTTATTCCTATAGCAAATAGTTCATAACGTTTTTCTGGTTTTAATTCTTTTGCTGTTCATGGAACCATACATAGCTGCTCATTGTTTGCGGTATTATCACGACTAGCAGTTTAAACTAGGCAATGCAATATCCAAGAGTCCATCTCCACCAAACCCC
The DNA here is from genome assembly GCA_025434745.1 of Erythroxylum divaricatum. Taxonomy (NCBI): domain Eukaryota; kingdom Viridiplantae; phylum Streptophyta; class Magnoliopsida; order Malpighiales; family Erythroxylaceae; genus Erythroxylum; species Erythroxylum divaricatum. The sequence continues at coordinate 10,913,395 of JANTPM010000005.1, forward strand.
TTATATTACCTTTTAAATAAACTCTTCTGATGATTTACACCCTTCTTCTCATGGTCAATTACCCTCTTTCTATCATCTATCTTCTCACTAAGGGAATATATTTTCCTTTCCTTTTTCTTGACAGTGGGGGAACAGAAAGAAATTTGCTTCTTTCTGTTGTTTCTGTTACCTTCTCTGCTTTTGATTAATGTTCTTTAAAGGAGGATATGCTGATTAAATGTCAGTTAACCAAGTTACTATGAGAAAACCTGAATTCTTTTTGTAATTCATCTTATCCTAGAAACTTTTTGAGTAACTTTGTATGGCTGAGCAAAACTTGGTGGTGATAATTCATTTATTGCAGGCAGAGATGGAACGATTTGTTAGGAAGATGGTGGATCTGATGCGAGAGGAAAAGCTATTTTCTTGGCAAGGTGGTCCAATCATCATGTTGCAGGTTATATACACAATTTGAATTAAGTTGTTTTAACATGAAATTGATTTGTGTAGGAATGCAGGATAGATCTAAGTCTGACTTCAATATCATTGTGTGGGAGACAGAATCAAAATCCATCAATTTGTTCACATTCCTCTGTAATTGTTCAAATTTGAGGAAGGAATATTCCTGAACTGTTTCCGTCTCTCATTACTATGGTTGGCATTCCCAGTTTCATGCCTGCTGGAAATTTATAAGTAGATATTTTTTAGGTCAGTGCAAGGAAGTGAGTAGATTTTTTAGGGCATTACTTTCTACAGGAAGAGAAACTTAAATGAAATTTCAACGAGTGTGGAACAGTCTAGTTATATTTGTGAAACAAATGCAGCACTTTTCTACTGATTCTGCACATGTAGAAACTTTTTGTTCTCCCTAAGGATGCTGTAACTGAAAAACAAAATATTTGACAGATTGAGAATGAATATGGAAACATAGAAAGCTCGTTTGGCCATGGGGGCAAGGAATATGTTAAATGGGCTGCTGATATGGCCCTTGGACTTGATGCTGGGGTTCCATGGGTAATGTGCAGGCAGACTGATGCCCCAGAAAACATAGTAAGGTCTTTACTTTATCTGATTGTATTTGATTAATCCAAAGTAATGCTTTCGAGCAAAAAAAATTTTCTCAACCCTCTATGTAGTTGGTGATAAGTCCTACTTGAGCTATGGTGTTTTTCCTTATAAGAGGCAATACTTTTCTGGTACAACTCCTGTGTGAAAACTTTGAGACCTCGAATTTTTTAAAGTGGTCTAAAATAGTATTCTTCCTTTTTACAGATTGATGCCTGCAATGCATACTACTGTGATGGTTTCAGGCCAAATTCTCCTAAAAAACCAATTCTTTGGACAGAGGATTGGGATGGATGGTACAGTCATACCTCACATTATACATGTCTATTGCACCATCTTCTAAGTTGTTAACAGCTTCTTGTTTTGAATTAATGTGGCTTATTGCCTAACTAGTTCGAATAGTTAAATAATATCAATAACTGTTAATCAAACTTACATGGGAAGAAATGCCTCTCCTAAGATGTTTCAAATTGTGCATGCTTGTTGTTCCATGTTGCTATCATTTCAGAGAATTTTTTCCCTTTTAAACTTGTCATGCTTACCGATTCCATAACCTAGATGTATGCTTTTTCAAGTTATTCTCATCTAGGCTTGGATTTTTGAAGGTATACAACATGGGGTGGAAGGTTGCCCCACAGGCCTGCTGAAGATCTGGCCTTTGCAGTTGCGCGTTTCTTTCAGCGTGGCGGGAGTTTCCAGAATTATTACATGGTACAATGAATGACTGAAATGATTGCACATGCATTGACAAAGTGAAACTCTGATGAGAATGTAATAAAACATGTATTCTTGGTCAACCTTTTGTCATAACCATCTCTGATCCTGATGACATTAGTTGGACAAGTCTGTGTATGATGTAGGATCCAGTTTTTCAACAATGGTTGCAAAACAAGAATATGAATACCAAAGCATTTTCAAAATTCTGCTAGAATATTACTTTTATCTAGTAAAGTTTGCCAAAATTCAACCTCTAAATGGCTGCAGTATTTTGGTGGAACAAACTTTGGGCGGACTTCTGGAGGTCCTTTCTACATAACAAGCTATGATTATGATGCTCCAGTTGATGAATATGGTAGGTGTGAGTGTCTTTGGAGTGGCTTATCTAACATGGCTATTAGCACTACCCTTACTGAAACCACCATTGTTGATGTGCATGTATACAAGGAAATTGCAGGACGTTTAAAGATAGCCACTAACATTTATTTTCAGGACGCATAATTTAGTTACCTATCTCCATTTGAATCATTTTGTTAATGATCTAGGTCTATTGAGCGAGCCTAAATGGGGGCATTTGAAGGATCTCCATGCTGCCATAAAGCTTTGTGAACCAGCTTTAGTTGCTGCAGATTCATCCAAGTACATAAAGTTGGGCCCAAAGCAAGAGGTTCATGCAAAGTTTTTTAGTTTTTGTAAATGTCATTAACTTGATATGTTCCAGAACTTTGTATATAGAAGGAGTTCATTTCATTATGAATGATTGTGAAGAATTAAGCTACTTTGGAATTTATGATGTTCTTGGAGGCATTAGGGTTGTAGTGGCTGTTTTACTTTCAAGTTGATTAACCAAGTTATTTTTTGGGACTGACATTTGATTGCTCTGGGAGTTGCCATGTAAAGGTCGTTATGTTTTAGTTTTCAGAGTACATTTGACAGACCTCTTCTTGATCAGCAACACCTCTATCAAGTATAGCACCTGGCATGTTTTCTAACACTGTTATTACAAATATACCACCTGAAATGTCTCCTAAGACTGTTATAGAAATGGCATTGGCAGTAATAACACTCATACGTGCTTCTAACTGACATGGCATTTGTAGTTTCTCGATGCATGAGGAAATCCTATCTTTAAGTAATGATATTTACACTTTAAGTGAAAGTGAACCTAATATTCATGTCCTATGACAAGTTTATGATCATCAAGTTTCCAGTCCTTTTAGTTGAAGATAAATGCTAACTCAACTAAACTGTCATGAAAAAATCGGAGATATGTGAATTTTAGAATTCTTAGCTACAAACGTATGACAAGACAAACAAATTTAGTTTCAGTTACTCTTAGAGGAAGCTGTTGCAATATGTTTCACGTAGATGCACACATGTATTTAAATGCATGTCAGCTGTTTGAAGCTTAAGCACTTAATATAATAGGGCACCAATATGAAATATATACAAAATCTGTTTGTTGCTTAAGATTTGTCTGAAATTCATGAACTCTTTTTCCTTTTTAAGTGATTCATTGCAGAATATGCTTGTATACTTTGTTCTTGTGGTGGAACTTTTTTAGAGTGTTTTCTATTTTATTTTCTATTTTATTGCTCACAGCTTGAATCTGTATAATTTGAATCAATGCTTTCAGGCGCATGTGTACCAAGCAAATGGGTACTGCTCAGCTTTTCTTGCAAATATTGATGAGCATAAAACAATAACTGTGACATTCCGTGGTCAATCCTACGTGTTACCACCCTGGTCAGTGAGTATACTACCAGACTGCAGGACAACAGTGTTCAACACTGCAAAGGTTTGATCAATTTACATCAGCATTTGAACATAAAGATTTGGCACTTTTTCTTCCAAAGACATGCAATTGTCTATAAAAGATGAAAATGATCTGACATTTCCCATGTGTTTGGAGCTACTTTGAAGGTCTATCATTGTACAGCTTTTGACATGTCTGGAAAATGTTTTGTATATTAAATGAGAGTTTTTTGAATATGTGATCAAGAAATTGTAGTTTCCTTGATCTGGCATGCTCTCAATCCATTTCACTCGCGTGGCTAATCATCTGTTAACTCTTCAAGATACTATTTGCATATAATATGTGCTTTTAACTAGAGGATTAGGATTTCTTTTATCTTGTGCCTAGGATGACTAGGCATTGTTACCATGAACTGAAACTGATGACCAGACAATACTCTCATATGATTGAAACTTAAAAGCGCCTGTAAGTGCCTTTTATTCCTATTACTATGTCATCTTTGTCCTTACACAAGTTGAGATTGCAATGAAAATCTTATATTTTTTGTCTGAAAATTGAACCTCATTCACTGTATGATTGTTTAAATGAATGAAAATGTTGCTGTCATTTTTTAACATCTTCAACTTGGAGCAACACCATAATGACTTTGTTTCAAGGTGACTGTTTTCTCAAGTGTCTTAAATGCTAATGTACTTGTCAAACAAATAGTACTGACCAATTCCGTATTTCCTAATTAGATGCTTCCAACAAAGTTAAGCTGTTTCCATTTTCTATGTGGCTCTTATTAGTTAGAATTATTTTGATAATATTGGTAATGGACTTCCATGATCTAATTATAATGACTTTCACTATCTCGCTTTTCCAGTCGCTTTCTACAATGAAACTTTACATTTTCGCTTTCTTATTTTGTTCATGTAGTCTAATCTAGTTACTTCGTCTTTATTTCTTATTCTCTTTTAAACACAGGTTGCAGCACAAACGTCCATTAAAACCCTAGAATCTGCTTTGCATACTTCTCTAGATATTACATTGACCCAACAGTTTCAGAATGAAGGGTCCCATGGTTCGATGTCCTGGATGACTCTTAAAGAGCCTGTATGCATTTGGAGTGAGAATAATTTTACTGCTAAAGGCATACTTGAACATTTGAATGTGACCAAGGACCAATCTGACTATCTCTGGCACTTTACCAGGTAAATAATTTTTGTAATTGATGGCTGTAAAAGATGCAGACTTTAAGAAGAGGAAGAATAAGTTTGACGCAGCTAAAAGTATTTGAATATTCCTAGCTATTCCATATAGAGTCAGTTGCCAGTAGAGTAATGAATTTCTGATGAAATGGTTCATATTGCCTATAACCATATGTGTCCCACCTTTTAGGTATGGTTGGACTCGATCAATATCAGGAATAACTTTTATTTATGTTACCATTCTATATTCTCTAATGCGCCAATTAGTGCTGGTTGTAAATTTCATGAAGTTTGTACTCTTGAAAGGTGTTTGACATTCTTCTGTATAAAGCCCATTCATATGCCTACTTGGCTACTACCACTACTGAACTGCAGCAATTAAGCAAACTCTACCCCTCTTTCATACTCATAACATTCTGAACTTTCATAAAGATGTTTTCTGTTATAGATGGAGAAATGACAACCTGAAAACCAAGCCATAAATGCATAAGGAAAAAAAAATATGTTAGGATGCTGTACAATTTAATTCTGTTTATTGTTGTTCAAAGTTTGGCTTCTTTGTAGTTGAAAAACTGATCTGTGAGCTAATTTCTGGGAGCAACAGTCAGCTGTTCTCTTCACGACTATGTTGTTTGATGTCAAAGATGATTAGGGATGGCAATGGGCTGGTCGATGGGCCAGGTTTAGGTGTTGTTAATGGGCCGGATCATGGGTCTGGCCTAGATCAACCCAAGACTTAACTATTCTAAGCAAAACGACATCATTTTGCTTAGAAGAGTTGGGCCTCGCCCCTGCCCAGACCTGGACTCAATTAAAAAAAGACGTTTTACACTTTTAATTTTAAAAAAAAATGGCAATCCTGGCCCATAGCCATCCCTGAAGATGATTGGTTTTGAAATGCTTATCAACTTTTATGTGTGACATCCAACATTTCATCTCTTTGATCAAATGCAAGCTTGGTGTTTTTGGATGTATATACAGATTTAATAATACTCTTCAATGCATTTCTAAATGTAGAATTTATGTTTCTGATGAAGACATTGCATTTTGGGAGAAAAGCAAAGTTAGTCCTGCAATTCAAATAGACAGTATGCGTGATGTGATACGAGTTTTTGTCAATGATCAACTAGCGGGTAAGACATTTTTTCCGTGGTGCACATTCCATTTTACTATGCACACTTGGTTTAGTTTTTTTCCCTTCATCTTTGCATCTTTTTTGTTATCAAACATTTACCCTTCTCTTTATTTTTTGTTGTTATTGGAGATGTTTTTGGGTGTTATGTGAACATAGTTGCCAAGTTCTTCTCTTTTTTTGAGATATGATATCTTTGTCAAGTTTGCAATCCTAAATAGGAAAGAATTTTTGGTAATGTAAATGCGAATTGATATTTTCTTTGGTAGAAGTTGAATATCAATATCCTACTTGCATAGGGCATACATCTGCTACACAAAAATATTGCTAGGCCCTTTGAATTTTGAAATGCAGGAAAGGTGCAAATAGTCAACAACCCCGCCGTGCTGATCTGTTTTGAACTGTTCACAGTTTGATGTAATATGGCAGCAGGATTGATCAACAGTGAAAAAACAGTTGAAGCCAATTTATACTGCCTATGTACTTTGTTATTACCCTTCAAAGTTGCATCATAAGTTTTTTCATTTGCCACAAAGTAAAGAAAGTAGTCTGTATCGATCTTTAAATGATGCCAGCCTGTTTGATGGCAAAGGTTTAAGCATTGATGTTATGTTTCTGCAGATATTTGTGATTTTTCTTAAGAAATATACCACTTGGTATATTTATTGCAAAATTTGAGATGCTACCTCATGGGTGATTCTTAATTTTATGATGCTGCAACATTTGTGGATTGTGGTGTCATAGTTGCTTTCTTTTGTTGACAGAAATGCAGAAGAGGGAAAGACTATTATTTCCAGAACACCATGTTTATCTGTCATACTTGTCTTTTTAGTGTTGTGATGTCAAACTCTCCCATGTGCTAACAATGCTGTGTTTCTGGAAACTAGGCAGTGTGGTTGGTCGTTGGGTCAAGGTGACGCTGCCAGTTCAGTTTCAGAGTGGATACAACAATTTGGTGTTGTTGACTCAGACAGTTGGTTTGCAGGTACATAAGTTTTTTTCCTTTAGTCTATAAGCAATAATACCCTTCATATAATGGTTAAGTTTAGTTGCTATAAAACTGTCCTCTCGGGACAGTATCATAGGCTTGGACTTAAGAGTTGGTGCATTTGAATCTTACAGTATAATAATTTAGATACTAAAAAGAGGTAGGCAGGTGAATCATATACTTAAAACTATACAGAAAAAAGAAGATGTACAGATTCTCCATATGTTTCTCGTTCTCTCTCTGAAATCTGAATACTGGTGGCTTGTAATTTAGGAAACAAATCTAGCATCCATTCATGTAGCATCAACAATACGCTTTACACTAGAAATTGTGTACTCTTGTCAGGCTTGTTGGATGGAAAAGGCACTGGATCTCATTTCACCTAGTTTTTACCATAAGTATCCATACTGTGAAACATCTTGCCACTGGAGTAAAGTCAGCACTTCAATTTGCTTCCAGTGGATACTGAACCAAATTTGAACTCTGCTTTGAAATTACTTTTTGAGAGTTTCATGGTTCTAGGCCTTACTTTACCGGCAGTGGCAAGATTCCTGCATATTTGGTCTATGTAATTAAACGTTAATAAAAGAAATTATGAGGTATGACACCTCTGTTTCTTTTTCTTCTTTTATGTTATTTGGATTCTTACCATTGTCATTTTAAATTGATGATACAGAACTATGGTGCCTTTCTGGAGAGAGATGGGGGAGGGATCAAAGGCCATGCTGAGCTTACTGGGTTCAGAAATGGAGATATAGACCTGTCAAACTTATTATGGACCTACCAAGTATATATGATCCTTTCAATTTTATTAAATCAAGTAAAACGAATAGTTACCTATCTTTCCTTTTTCTTTAACTCATGCCCAGTCATAGTCAATAAATATGGTTGATTTGACAACTACTCAGCAGGATTACTTGCATTTAGTGAGTATAGTCCCTAATGGCAACATGGCCCATGTATTAATAAAATTTATTCAAATTCAAAATTTTATGAAAATTATGCTTGCTTTAATGCCAACCGATGTATCTACATGCCAAATAAAAGATCCTATACATGCTTCGATGTTTGAATACCACTATATTTTCCTACACTAACACCTTAATGTGATCAGATTCTATTCAGGAAATGTAGCTGCTTTTCTTCTCTTTTCTTCCCATAAATAGAAAATTCTGTTGTGGGGCATGAGTTTTATCTACTTGTTTCTAGGTTGGCCTTAGGGGAGAATTCCTGAAAATTTATGCCATAAATGATGAAAAACAAGCAGAGTGGACTGATTTCGCACCTGATGCTGTTCCATCCACATTTACCTGGTACAAGGTAATTCCAAATTTTAAAACTTAATTAACTATTGCGTTGATAATGTTACACTTTTCTGGTTACTGTAATGACATTACAGACACATGTGTCGTATGGCCTTGTTTAATTTGCTGTTATAGATCTCATCAACTCAAGCAACTTTATTTGACCTCTTTAAGTTGTGCATGAAAACTGAAACCCATTGTTTTGACTTGAAGTTGGTACGATTGGTGTGAGTTTTTGGGGTAAGCATGGTTAACAAAATGGGACGAGGCAATGAAAAAGTTCTGAACAATCACAGGTAGCAAAATTCTTGTGGATTTTGTTGACGGCCATGGAGCCTTTTAGATGAATAATGTGATTTGCATACAAAGAACTAAGTTCCTAGGAATTACCTTTCCTGCAACATGCTAAGTTGCTGATTTAAACTGGTTCAGTAAGCAATGAAACAAGCTTCAGCCAAGTGCTTTTGTTTATTTCTATAGGAAATTGAGTTTGTAGAATCCTGTCCTTGAATCAAGTTGTCTTTAAGTTGGAATACTTACTCTCATCTGATTAGTTTTTACAAACATGTTTGCAAAATAGTTTGGCTTCTTGGATGACAAACCAGATAGAGTTTGAAGTAATACTGATTCCTGAGAACCTATCACGAATCAATGCATGCTAGTCTTTCCTTAGTGGTCATGATTCTCAATTCTTGCAGACATATTTTGATGCACCAGCTGGTGCTGATCCAGTAGCTCTTGATCTGGAAAGCATGGGAAAGGGTCAGGCTTGGGTCAATGGTCACCATATTGGAAGATACTGGACCCTTGTTGCTCCGGAAAAAGGATGTCAAAGATATTGTGACTATCGTGGAGCGTACAATTCAGATAAATGCAGAACAAATTGTGGGAAACCTACTCAAATCTGGTAGTCTCCTACTAAGATTGATTGTGATCTTAAATCTATGGGCATGTGCTTGCTGTTTCGAAGTTGTTGATGTCACTGTTTGCCATTCGTTCCAGGTATCATGTTCCACGCGCATGGTTACAGAAATCAAATAACTTACTTGTCATCTTTGAGGAAACTGGAGGTAATCCATTGGATATATCAGTAAAAACACGTTCAACCCGAGTAGTCTGCTCACAAGTTTCAGAATCTCACTATCCACCTCTTGGGAAATGGTCCCATTCAGATTTTATTGAGGGAAATATTTCGATGATTGAACTTACACCAGAAATGCACTTGAAGTGTCAGGATGCGTTTACTGTATCTTCTATAGAATTTGCTAGCTATGGAACTCCCCAAGGAAGTTGCAAACGGTTTTCTAGAGGCAATTGTCATGCTGCGAATTCATTGCTTCTGGTGTCTAAGGTGAGTGAATTAAAACTCATGTCCAAAATGTAAACAAACTTATGCAATGCTGATGCCATCAACAACCTGGCCATGCTTATTTGGTTTTTATCTTACCATTTGTGTATTTTTTCTACTTCTTGGGCTGAAATTGAAGCTAAATGAGAACAAATATATATATATATAGCCTTCTAAAATTGGAAGAAAATGCAGCCCTTGCCTGCAGAGATTTGTTAATTTCCACTTAATTTGCTGTCAATGATTTTTTGTTTCTTGGCAATATGTTGGCAATTGCAATGCCAATATAAGTTATGTATTTAGTTTATTTAACCCAATATAGTGGAGTTAGTAAAGATATGAGAACAATATTCTACATTGTCGCAGTGTTTTTTTATAGAAGTGTTGGCTTACGCCTGTGTCTTTTGTGTCCTTGCAGGCTTGCCTGGGACAAAATGAATGTACAGTTGCAATTTCAAATGCTGCATTTGGAGGTGACCCATGTCATGGCGTAGTTAAGACATTGGCTGTTGAGGCAAGATGTGCCGTACCAGTAAATGTTGGCTTCTCTGAGTATTGAAGTCACCAGTCGATGCTATTTCTGTAACATATTAACATATCGCTTTATTTGAAGCTTTTCCACTCACCGCAAAGGCTTTAGTTTAGTGGTGGGCGTTCGTTTAAGTTGTCAACTTCACCCGCGGTTGATCTCCTCCTGGGTTGGCTATAGGGGTTGGGTTGGAAGGTACCTCACCATATACTATCCATGTCATATTTACAAGTCATGAAGCAATTGATGTAAACATCCTTCCCGGATGAAATTAGCAAGTCCATTGCAAGAAGTAATCGAGCCTAAATTACAAGCTTGAAATTTCCAATAAAAGCTTATAAAGTTACTTTCCTCATAAGCAGTTGGCCCCAACTTGCAGATAATGTTATTGAACACATTCTGATCCCTTGTGTAAAGGTAAAAATAAAATACATTACTTATAATGGAGAATTGATAACCTTCCAAACTTAGAACTAGTCAGGGTCAGGGAAGTAGTACACGTACAAATCCAAGTCTAGTAATAATAGTTTATGGAAATCAGTGAGAGAAAGGTAAAGCAGTATAAATGAAGAGCATGTGTGGTGGACAAACGATTTTATCCTTAATTTTATTATTAAACAAAATCCAACACATGGGGTGGATGATTTACCAAGTTGAAGTCATGAAGATCCACCAAACGAGAAGAGAGTACAATTACCGTTATGGAAGGTATTTCACTAAGACTGAGTGGTCGAGTAGCGATGGCATTGCATAAAAGCTGTAGGTTTGGGCATTTGACTTTGATTATGAATGGAGCGTTGAAATTGAAGGCTCGTGATCTACTGATATACTGTAAGTGGAAAATAAAGCGTAAATGGAATTTACTATATTTGAAAAACTAAATGAAATTGGATCGGAATTTGCTGCAACAGTTAGTCAATGTGGTGACGAAGAAATCTTTAAAGGTTCAACGTTAAGACAAGAAGAGTCGTACAAGAATGTTGTTCAAATTTTGGTAGACATTCGAATCACTTATCAGTTATCATTACCGGCCCAAAAATTCTCTAATGAGATTCTTCTTAAAAGGGCTTAAACCACAGTTATAGTTAATTCAAACACCCTTTAAGAAGCTTATATACTTTGATAAGTTACGAAGGTCACAGAGGATACCTAAGAAGAATTTCAAGTATTTTGACTAAATTAGAATAAGTTAGATGTGGTCACTGAGTGCTTGCTTAGAAATAGAATTAGCTATTATTTAGTTGGATTAATTACCTGAGTTGCATAATGTCAATTTCACTTTTTAGAGTTGTGTCCTAAAAAGTAGGAAAAAGTAGTTATTTTTGTATGTATTTAAGTTTAGTTTAGTCATCAATGAAAGGCAAGCAATATTTCAACAACTTACTGATTTATTTTCACCAAAAGCATAATATTACTTGCTAAACTTGTAGCTTTGACTGGGACCTATCAGTGGTATCAAAGCTGCTCTCTATGGCAACAAACAAGGAAAAGATTGAAAATTTAGAGGCTAACGTGAGAGGACTCCAGACTAGCTTTAATTCCATGAAAAAAGGTGTCAACGATAAGCTTCACCATTTGGAAGATACGATTAGCAAACTTTCAGAACTTCTCATTTCCAATCGTGCCACAGCATCTTCAAGCAGTTATCCAGAACCTCAAATCACTTCAATTACCCCACCTTCTCACACTCACAGGGATGAAACTTGCAACTAGTATGAAGATGGTCGACCATGGTTTTCTTCCAAACTAACAAAGATAAAGTTCCCTCGTTTCTCAAGTGATGATCCTACAGAATGGTTCACAAGAGTACAACAATTATCAAAGAACCACAAAATCATAAAAAGTACCTTTGGCCTCTTTTCATTTGGAAGGTGAAGCTAATCAATGATGGCAATAGTTGAAGAGAGTCTACAAGAAAGAATACAAAGAGGTAACATGGGAAATTTTTCATAGTGAACTCTGGGCACGGTTTGGCCCTACTGACTGTGAGGACTTTAATGAAGTTTTGTCTAAAGTCAACCAGGTAGGTTCATTACGGGAATATCAGAAAGAATTTGAGAGATTAGGCAACCGGGTTTAGGGATGGACACAAGGGGCCTTAGTGGGAACATTTATGGGAGGGTTGAAAGCTGAAATTGCTGATGGCATTCGAATATTCAAGCCAAAATCCTTGAAGAAAGCAATCAGCCTAGCCAGAATGAGAGACAAACAAATAACTCGACAAAAGAGAGTTACTCAACCAAATAATCTACCACCGACTTCTTCTCCAATAAAAAATGAGTCGGAGATTCCAATACAACTGTTGACTTGGGAAGATGCAGAAGAGACGTGCGCACAGACTCTGCTTCAATTGCGATGAGAAATTTACTCCTGGATATCGTTGTAGAGGGCCCCAACTTCTTTTGATAGATGGCAGTGATGATTATTCAGAAGAAGAAGCTTAGTGATGGAGTTGCAGCCCATAGCCGACGATGGTGAACTAGTTCTGGAACCTAAAGCTATATTGGATACACGTTGGGTCAAGAAGGGGTCCACGTTTGTGGAGCAAAGTTTAATCAAATAGGAAAGTTTTCCAATGAAGGATATTACATAGGAAGACTCTCAAGAAATCATAGACAAGTTCCTTAATGTGAACCTTAAGGATAAGGCTGCTATCAAAGAAGGGGGAATTGATAAGTTACGAAGGTCACAGGAGATACCTAAGAAGAATTCCAAGTATTTTGACTAAATTAGAATAAGTTAGACGTGGTCATTAAGTGCTTGCTTAGAAATAGGATTAGCTATTATTTAGTTGGATTAATTCTCTGTGTTACATAGTGTCAGTTTCACTTTTTAGAGTCGTGTCTTAAGAAGTAGAAAAAAGTGGCTATTTTCGTATGTATTTAAGTTTAGTTTAGTCATCAATGAAAGGCAAGCAATATTTCAACAACAACTTACTGATTTATTCTCACTAAAAGCATAATATTACTTTCTAAACTTGTAGCCTTGACTGGGACCTATCATACTTGTTAAGAACCAAAAAATTTTGTTAGTAGTCAAATTGAGCTCCCAACACATCAAAAGAGAGGGCATCAAATCTTTCCATTATGTGGGAAGCCTTGCATTGGTTCTCTAGTGAAAGGAACATCTCCAAAAGTTATTACAACAAAGACTAACTAATCGGAGAGATTATTACCGATATTAATAATCAATTTAACAAATTGGATCACGGATTTGAGTGTGGAGGTTAGATACTAGTAAAGAATTTGATGAAAAAATGGTTAAGGGTCTCTACACCTAATGTGACGAAAGGTATATATTAGGCCATAAGTATCAGGAGAAGTAATCTCATTTATACATAGTGTAAGCAGGTGAAGAGATTGTGATAAAAGAAGAAGAGTTAGTAGGAGAAAAAGTTATAAAGCATATCATTTCCAATATTTCTATAGAGTCCATGGTAAGACTTAAAGGAGCATGAGAGTTTAAAAAAATGAGGATCATTAGGTATATCAAAAGGAAACAATGTACATTTTAGTAGATAATGGGAGCATCTATAATTTTGTGAAAGTTGCAGTGATTAAGGAGAGCAATTGTGATGTCTATGAGATAAAACCCTTTGAAATCACAATTTGTGAAGAGTTAAAGCTAAACCACAATCAGTATTGCATGAATTTTACCTAGATTATTCAGGGAGTGTAATTCACTACTAAAATATGATATGGTACTCAGAATACAATGGTTTGTAGGTCTCAACAACACATTATAACATTTCAAGAAGAGGATTCAGATCTTCAAGTGGCAGGATGGATTGATCAAATTTAATTAAAATCTTGAAAAGGGGGTTAAGATGAAATCAAGAAAAGGGTTTAATAAGGTGCTTAAATAAGTAACTAGAGGTGTTTTAACTGACAAATCCAATTGAGTGTTAGTTACAAAAAAATCAAAATGAATAAGGGATCAATTAAATACTTCTATTAAAATCACAATGTGGTGTTGATTGAGTATGCTTATATTTTTCAAGAACCACACTATTGACCTTTAAGAAGAAGGCTAGATCACAAGAGTGGAGATGAATAAGCTAAAATCTATTTCACTCAGTTCAAATAAAAATTAGTAGCAACCATGGGCATGTTAATTGGAGGTAAAAAGAATGTTGGACCTATCTAAAAGAACTTTGATAATCATGACAATTATACTATTTCGACCATATTCAATAAAACCAATTTTTTTTCGCATAAGCAATATGAAGGTATGGCTATACAAATGTGATTGATTTACTTTAAACAACACCCTTGATATATTGAAAGTGGAAAATAAGTAGGAGTGATACCTATTGTATTTGCAAATTGAATGAAATTGGAGCTAGTATAATAGGAGAAATTTGTTGTAACATTTAGATAATGTTTTTATGAAGAAATTTTTAAAGATTTAGTTAGTGACTTTAAGCTCCCAGTACATCAAAGGAGGGGGTATCAAATTGCCCCATTATATGAGAAACCCAAGCAATGATTCTCCGGTGAGAGGTACATCTTTAAAAATTTTCACAATAAAGACCAACTAATCAACCTATCTCATCAATCAATTCAACAAATTAGGTCATTTAAAAATTGAGTATCAAGGTCAATCAATAATAAAAAGTTTGATGAGGAAAGGACCAGGGTTCTCTACTTCTAGTATGATGAGAGATATATATCAAACCATAAGTATAAAAAAAAGCAATTGCATTTATTAATGGTGAAAAGAGAAGAGACAGTGATAGAAAAAGAAGAGCTAGTAGGAAAAAAAAGCTATGGAGCATACCATTTACTTTGTTTTTCTATAAGCTATAGTGTGAATTGAAGAGGAGAGGGAGTTTAAACAAATGAGGATTATCAAGTACGTAAAAATATAACAATACACATTTTAGTAGATAATAGGAGAACCTATAATTTTATGAATGTACTGGTGATTAAGAAGAGCAAGTGTGATTTTTGTGAGATAAACCCCTTTCAAATCACAATTTAGGGAGGGTTAAAATTGAAGTGCAATTAGTATTGTATGAATTTCACATAGATTATGCAGGGAGTGTAATTCACTCTAAAGCCTTAGTGATAACATTAAGAGTGTGATGAGGTATTCAGAATACAATAGTTGGTGGGTATCAACAATGCGTTATGGAATTTCAAGAAGAAGACTCTAACCTTCAAATGGCAGAATTGACTGATCATCCTCAATGAAAATCTAGAAAAAGGGGCTAAGGTGATATTAGGAAAAGAGTTTAATAAGGTATTAAACAACCAAGTATAAGGAATATCTATATGTTACAACTAACAAATCTAATTAAATGTTATTACAACAAATCAATATGAAGGAGAATCGATTAAATACTTTTGATGAGATCAATGGAGTGATGAATGAGTATGCTTATGTTTTTCAAGAGCCATTCCATTTACCCCTAAAGAGAAGGTAAGATCACGAGATCTACCTAAATAAAGCAATAAACACGATAAATATTAGGCTTTATTGATATTAAAGTTACAAAAGGATATGATTGATTAATCAATCCAAGAGCTAGTGAAGTAGAGATTCATTCTTCATAACACTAGACTATTTGCGTCTATGGCAGTTCTTTTCAAGAAGAAGGACAGTTCCTAGAGAATATGTATAGATTATTGAGACTTGAATAAGCATACAATCAGGGACAAGTTTCCAATTCTCTTAATTGAAGAATTATTGAATAAATTACATAATTCTAATTGTTATTCTAAGCTAGAGTTAAGATCATGATATGATTAAATAAGGATGCACCCTAAAGTCATTCCAAAAATACCCTTTAGAACTTATTAAGGCCACTTTGAGTTTTTTGATTATTCCTTTTAGATTGGCAGATGCTCCTTCATCCTTATAAAATTTGATGAATGAAATCTTTAAACATTTCCTAAAGTGTTTTATCTTAGTGTTCTTTAATGATATCTTGATTTATCATAGCTCTTGCCAATAACATCTGGAGCATATTTGTAGAACCATAAAGGTACTTAAAGAAAACCAATTGTTTGTTAGGGGAAGAAAATGCATTGTTAGAGCAAGACATATACATTATCT
>JANTPM010000005.1:10929562-10942044 GCA_025434745.1 Erythroxylum divaricatum
ATTGTTAGAGCAAGACATATACATTGTCTTAGGTACTCTATCTCTAAAAATAGGGTAATTATAGATTATAAAAGGTGAAGACTATTATAAATTGGTCAAAATCGAGAATTCTGAAAGAGTTGAGAGGATTCCTTGATCTTACCAATTACTATTACATTTTAATTAAAATGTAAGAAAAGTTGGCTAAGATCTTAATATAAATGTTAAAAGTACAAGCATGGCCAATTGGAATTAGGACATAAGGTCACAATAAGCCTTTGATGATCTCAAAAGAGCCATTACATCAGCACTTATATATTCTTGTTTTACCTTATTTTTAAAACCATTTATAATTAAGTCTATTGCTAGTGGAATGATATTTGGTTCGATTTTACAGCAAGATAAACCCCTATAGTTTCAATAAGCAAGGTTTTAGCTGCTAAGTACTAAAGATTGTTCATTGACGTGAAGGAATTTTTAATTTTGATTAAAGCTATTATATATGAATGGGAAACCATAAGAGCCTGAATTGGACCAAAGGGTGTCCACCCCTTTCCAGTAAATACGGTTACCTAAACTACTTGGATATGATTTTGAAGTATATTATAAGCGTGGTAAGGAAAATGTTGTAGTAGATGCACTCTTAAAGGTTATTAGCACTGACCTATTTATCATATCAAATTTTCCTAAGTATACACTAATACGATGGAGGACATTAAGTAATATTGGGAAAAGGATATTTACTATTAGGAATTTTATCAAAAGGTTAAAGAAAGGGGTAAGTTTAAAGCATATGAATGGAGAGAGGAGTTCTTAAGGTGGAAAGGGAGATTAGTGGTGTTTAACCCATAATTAAAAACAAATTAATAAGGAATGATGGGGCACAAAGAGGTCAAGATATCAAATACTACAAAAAGACAACAAAACATGTATTATTGGAAGGGAATGGCTAAAGATATGTGAAGTTACTTTAAACAATGTTTAACATGTCAAAGAAATAAGTACAATACATCCGTTTACCCAATTTCGCTTCAAC
The DNA here is from genome assembly GCA_025434745.1 of Erythroxylum divaricatum. NCBI lineage: Eukaryota > Viridiplantae > Streptophyta > Magnoliopsida > Malpighiales > Erythroxylaceae > Erythroxylum > Erythroxylum divaricatum. The sequence goes on from JANTPM010000005.1 coordinate 10,930,578, forward strand.
TACTGCCTATACTCAGAAAGATATTAAAGGGAGACCAGGCTAGCTAGATTTCATTGAAGGACTGTAATTAAGAGGTAACTTAGTGATATTGATATGTATATAGATTCCATAATTACGCACACTTCATTGCCATAAAACACCTTCTTTTGTTCTTGAAATGGCTCAATTATTCATTGAACACATTTTTAACCCCCATTGAGATGTTTAAAGCAATTGTATGTGATATAGACGCTTTGTTCCGGAGCAATTTTTAGCCAAAATAATCTTTAAACTACAAGGGTTCACTTTGAAAATTTTGACAACATATCACCCCCAATCAAATGGACAAATGCAAGCAATCAATAAGATACTGAAAACCTTTTTGAGGTGTTTTTGTTGTGATACTCCATGCAAATGAGGTGGTAGCATATAAGTTATGTCACTTCATATTTCAGATATCTCAACTTGAACATTCACCCTATATTTTATTTATATAAAATCCAACTTAAAAAAGAGCATTCGCGTAATTCTAATTTCCAGTAGGATTAATTCAGCATCTAATTCTAATTTTCATGCACCAACGATCTGCAACTTAGATCCCAACAAAAGTTTTTTCCCCTTCTAATTTGTTCTCGTAACCAATAATGTATAGCCCAATGCTTAATATACAGGGTCCATGAACAAAATGCCACAGTTTCAACCTGGAATAAACCGAGAATGTCTTTCATTGTACACATTTTATCTTTTTTGCAGTATCTACAATGTTTTGAGATATTTCAGGGTGCTTCAGCTTCAACAGTTTCCCCAGCCGATCTGTTGCCTCCAGGAAGCAACCATCCCTTATGCATGGTTCCGAACAAAGACCAAAAAGAATCATATTGACATCTTCCTCAAGCTGAAGGCTGAAGAGGTGGCTGAAGACCTGAAGAAGAGCACAACAAGATTTTGTATAATTTTCTTGAAAACACAATACATAAATCTATAAAGAGAATCTAATAAAAGTGAGGGGGATTGATATTGCAATTGAAAATAAAGCCAATATCGTAAAAGATAACTCCGTTAAGTGGCATGTCCAAATTCAAGCAACGTTGTTTTTATATTCGTATTCCTGCTTTATCAAAGTGGACAACCCTCTTTTAAAATACGAAAACAAGCAACATAAAGATTCTCAGTCCTCACCGCTTTCATCCTAGAAATAACCATATCTTTAACAGTTGTGGACCTAGAGACCAAGTTAACAATAAATAGACCTCGCTTGGAAAGGGTATCTCTCACAGTCAGAAGAAATGACTCTTCAACAAAATCTGCAGCCGGACATGTCATTCCAAAGCTGTTCATAACCAAGCCAAAAAGGAGCAACATGAACTTCTCAGATTGGAGATGCATCCAAAAGCAATTACATATAATAGTTTTATCTACCTTGAGTCAGACGAGTCCACATCAATTATAAGTATGTCAACCCGATTATGGTTTCTGCTTTCAGATGGTGATACTATTCCACTTTCATTTGGAGAAGGCATTGTACTGCAAGAATTATCCCCATTTTCATGAATGGTTGCCATTTTACCATGTGCTGCAAACTTGTTTAAATCTCTGATGAACTCAATTCCATCAGCAATATGCACCTGCAATGCCAAGGAATAATCGAGTAAGGCATATCAACAGTGAACAGAATTTTAAATTTGTGGATGTCAAGATAACCTATTGATGCCACTAACCCCTCAAGCTTACACAAAAGAAATGTAAATTAGAGTTTTGGGGTTTTATGTTCTGTCCAAACCCCCAAAACTCTTCTTTGGGATAATTAATACTATCCTACTTATAACAATAAAAGACGCATCCAAATTGTAAAATTTAAACAAAGTAACATCTGATCCAGTTTACTTGTATCCAAAATGGCTGGTCATAAACTAAAGCAAATATCAATCATATGGAAGATAGCAGTTGAGTCTCCAAGACATCATTGATCTCAACAAAATGATCTTTTGTTAATAATACAACAGGTAAAACTCTCATACTCAAACCCATTCCAAACCAAAATAATTTAAAATAGTAAAAGTACTTGATACATTGTTCCAAGTTATGAGCCTTTTTCGAACTGAACCTACCTTATGGTATGGGGAAGTTCATGGAAAAAAGGTAGCCATTAAATTGTAAAGCATAAATTACCTTCAAATTTTTATCTTCAGTAAAATCAAAGTAGTCCCTTGCAATACCAAGTATCACAGGATCTAACTCCACCACCTGTCAAATTCATAATTTCTCAAACCAATTCTATCAGAATGAAAAAGAAAGAAAAGGCATCTGTCATCCCCATTACCCTTTGCTGGAATGGTGGGTTGGGTTTTAAGGTTGCCAATTACCTCAATGTTCAAAAATTGTATACATTGGTGCAGAAACATAGGAAGCAAACCAGCTCCAAGGCCTACAACAACTGCATTAACCTGAGAAAGACAAAGATTCAGTTCTTCATCAACATTCAAAATAATGACCCGCTCTCACCGAGAAAAGCACTTGTAACCACAGAAACAAACTTCTTTGACTTTTACAGGCCAACCAGACTTGGAAGTTATATTTCAGAACCCCTTTGCTTCAGTTACCAAAGGCTCTGGTCAACTTTGGAGTGCAGATGGAAGAACATAAACCATTTACATCAGAATGAGACTTGAATATATTGCAGCATAGTAACCCCTGAAACACAAGAAGAAATGGGAAAAGGTAGCCGATCTCACCATTCTTTCCAATGATGCTGAACTTTCCAAATAAGAAGAAATCAACATGAAGCCAGAGAGAATCCCCATGTGATATGAACTAGCCAGATAATTGTGATAAACCTTCACCTCCTTGCTTGAATCTACAGTATTCAGTTAGAGGGGAAGAAAAGAAGATATATAAAAATGATGAACAACAAAATGATTACGCAGCGACACATTGTTTGGACATATATGCACAAATCTCAATCTGAAAGCTTTAGCAAACCACTTTGACTTTGAGAAACGATCTAGTAGATGCAAATATAAAATAAAAATTTTTCAGTTGCAATTGTTTGATAACAGAATATAACTTCATCTAAATAAATATCAGCATGGATAATCTTTTACATAAAAAAATATTTGAGCAAGGCTAACTAATAAAGTACACAACTCAAAAGAATGGAGGAAAGATTAACCTGAGGTTTTAAAAGGAATCACTAAGGAACGGAGAATATTAAGAGTGAAAGTATATAAGTTAACTGTTACCCTTGTTTTGTTTCCGAGCTCCCCTTTTCTTTGATTTTGTCGATCTAGTTTTCCCCTCTACTTCGGTAACTCTCTGAGAAGATTCATCTACTAAGAGAAGAGCTTCAGATTGCACCAAACCCTCAGATCTTTGGAAAACAAGACGACGGAACACTAAGTCTCTGGATGGTAAAAGGCAACTGACAACAACATCAACATGTTCATACACAACATCTTCAACAGTAATAGGCCCAGTTGAGGGAGATATAACCTACAGAATTCAAACAACAATAATCCAATAAAAGAAATATTGAGAAATTTTTTCTACAAGCATTAAGTAGATCCAAGTTCACAATATACTATCCAAAGGAAGAAGGATCAAGATTCCAAATAGTGCATTAAAGATTAAGGCAGCCTATTAGCACTGGGATACAACTTTAACCTGATGAACAGTATTTCGTTGTTTGATCCCATCACTTGCCATCATGAAGCTGCAATAACATTACAAGGTTGAAGAAATGTGCGAAACACTTAGTTGCAGCATAGAAGTCAAGGAGTTTCCCATTCCTAAGCCAGTCATTAAATGTAAATTTTCAAACAGTAACATACGGGATTTGTGTTCCATCATCTTGTTTTCCAGGAGCCAACTCTTTAACGAGAGGAGATAAATCTTTCTGAAAAATAAACAAATATCAGATACTAATGCCACAAAACTGCAGCAAGTGTTTGTTGGTAAAATCAGAAAAGCATGTCTCTTTAATGAGTGAAAAACAAAGAGAATTACCTGGATATCATCCATGCTAGCAATAGTGTGACTACTATCCAGTATAACCTTCACTCAGCACACAAGATTTTAGTTAGAAGCTATGGTGAAGTTAAATCTAGAGGAACAGACACAGACCAAATAATATCCCAGAATACCATTACTAGACGAGCAGCCTTTGAGCTTTCAACAACCATCCATTGTCCTTCTTCTGAAGAGAAGAGCCATTCATGAGCCCGATTCTGAAATCTAAGATCCAGTTAAGTATTTCAAAGAGAAGAAAAGGTGCTTCCCAAATCAATCGTTCTTGCATAAGTTTAAAACATTGTAAAATTTCAATACTAAAACTAAACTTTGTCATGAAGGCACGTCTATGCATGTACATGTAGAAGGTATGCAGATCATTTGCTTCAATTACATAAGCATATTTGCTAACGCATCCAAGGATTGCAAACCAAGTTCAAAGGATGTAAATCAATCCAATGACAGTTCTTCCAAATGTTGCAAAGAAGTTGTCTTTTCTTTTAAAACAACCAGAAATTTAGTCTGACAACATTAATAATTTTGCTATTTAGTGCATCCAGGCATACCTTAGGCACAATAAAAACCCCATATTGATAAGAAAATGGGCCCATCTCCTCCCTAGCATCAAGAAGGACAGATTTGTAACAAAACCGGGAACTTCCTTGCCCCCCCAAAGTAAGCTGACACCGGCGACCTTGGCTAAGCTTTGTCAACTCCCCTTTGACTCCTAGTTGCAGATCTTCTAGAGAGTAGGATATATCAGAACCATTGGAATATTCTCTACGTGTTTGATTCTCTTTATCAAAGGCTTCAAGGAGACCAGAAGCCTAAAAAAGTAAGAAGCAAGCAGTGGGATGTCTATACCAAGATTCTTGTACAAAGTTAACAAAATATCGAATATAAGAATGAATAACAATGTCCAATTATTAGACAGTAATAAGAAAATGTCTCAGTCTTAGTGTTAACTAAGTGCCTGATAACTTTCACTTTACTGCAAAAAAAGTATCCAATTTCTTTTCACAGACAAGGCAATCATTTTTAATACCTGATTTCCACCACAATCAAGGGATGAATGATCGATCAATGACTCTATCTGGTGCAAAACGATAGATGTATCTTTTTCAGCAACCATCATAAAGGTGCGAAGGTTTGGTTTACTGGATGTTTTGTGTGGTATTGCATAACTACTCATTTTCCAACCAAACCGGAACTTGGGTAATAGCAAACCTGAAATGGAAGAGAACTTGTATCAGTTGAGATCAATCACAAAAATCTATTTAAAATGTATTTCAGTGGAAACGTGAAACAAAAAGAATATATATCTCTTAGTATTTCACATCACAACTAATTTAAAGCGAATTATCACGCATTTTAAAACTAAAAATAAGCAAAAGCATGTGAAACAAAATTGATGAAACTTGGATAAAGAAGTACCTAGAACATGAAACTCTGCAAGTGTAAGGCAAATAAACTTCCCATGAGGTTTCAGAACTCTTTTGACCTGAAATAGAACAACAGACAATTTGCTTCGAACACTTAACATGAAAGTTGATTAACTAAAGCATATCACTGAATAATTAAAAATAAGCTCAAACGAAAACCCAACAAACCTCTGACAGATACTGGCTACCAAGCTTTGGCCCAAGTTCTGGTTCCATCAAAGCATCAAATCCACCCTTATCAATAACCACATCAAAGGCCTCGTCTTCAAACTGCCACATACACACCAACAAATGGTTAACATTATCAGAATAAAGCGAAAAGCATGCCAAGCACCGTACATAACACTTACGTTCTCAATTTCACCAATTTCTCCCATATGAGGAAAAAAAGAAGCAAACTTAAGCATAACCACAAACTCACACACCTGCATGGAGGTCATATCCATGACGCGCCATCGCATACCGGGTCGTTCACGCACATTCCTCCTCAACATATCCGAAATCACAACCTTCGAGAAATCAATGTTCGTAACATCCTTAAACCCCGCATCGTACAAATTCTCCGACAACTGCGAATTGCCGCAACCCGGGACCAGAATTCGCGGCGGAATCAATGAAGAAGATGAATCATCGTCTGCGGCGACACGACCACAGGAGAGGATGGAAATGAGAGATTCCTGGATGTCAGTCCACTCGGCATACCACTCAAAGGAGTCATCGGTACCACGGATGGTGAAGAATTTGTCCCAGTTCTCCTTGCTGGTGAAGTCCCCCAGGGTTTCAAGAAGCTGGTCAGTGGACTTCGACGGATGCGGTGGTTGCTTGCCTTTTTTTCCCATTTATCGTCGGTGAAGGTTTCTGATGATCGGTAGGGTTTAAGCGTGTAGTTTTAGGTGAAAGGATACAGCGTGTCGGTAGAGCTTGAAACGGAGGAGACTATACCTACCGGGGCTCGTCTCGTGTCGTTTTGAGCCTGTCAATGGGTTTATGATATAAACGCCAAAACAAAACGAACGCTGCAGGAAAATTTTGATAAATTAATATTTGATAAATTAATAATTTTAATTAAATAATAATTTTATTTAATTTTAACTTAAATTCATGGGATAAAATAATAATTTCGCTAAATGTATAAGAAAATAATTTTAAAAAAATTCCTTAAGACTCACTGAAAATATAAAGTAATAATTCATTAAATAATTATGAAAATTACATATATAATTAATAAAATAAAATACTTCCTAAATAATTTTTATTTTAAATTTTATATTTTCCTAAAATATGTATCTATAGTCAACTGATTCTTCTTTTCTTCTTTACTGAATTCAATTTCATCTTTAACTTTTTTTAGAGCATAAACTACATTCGGCGCATTCTTCTCATTTTAAAACAAGTAACTTTTCAAAGTCTCTAAGGCAAGAAAAGCTTCTTTTGGAGAAACATGTGATATAACGTTACTATCATCTAGATCTTGATTGTCATCATCTTTCATGCCCATTACTTCATCAATAATTTCTTTATCCGTAGACGATTCTATTAAAGCTTCATTTTCACTATGATAATTCAGAATCTGCTTTACATTCATGACATTTCTATAATGTAAATTAGAAATAACTTCCTCTAATTTTTGAATGCCTTCAATATAACTAATTTCTTCTTCTAGAAGCATACCTTCCTCGAATCGAATTTTGCAATGTTGAAAACAATTTGCAATTGTTGTGGCCTTCACATTAATATTCCAAGCAGCATTAATAAAATAGATAACATCCAGGACATTAATTTTTTCAAGATTTATTGATCCCATCTCATAGCCTTCCAAGATACTAAAATAAAAACGACATCGATAATAAATCTTAAGTGATCGAATAATTCCAGCATCACATGGTTGAATTTTTTATGTTGTATTTAAAGGCAAAAAGAATAATTCAAATTTTCTCAAGCCTTCAATAACCTTGGGATTGGGATAGGCTAGGCAATTGTCCACTATAAGCATCACTTTTCTACCTGTCATTCTATCATCAAACCAACGAACAAATTCTTGAAAGAGTAATTCAATCATCCATGCTTTCTCGTTGGCTCGATAATAACAATTAAAATTGTCAATATTCACATTTTTAAAGCATCTAGGATTAGTATACTTACCAATAATCCAAAGATGTATTTTATCTTAACCATCCACTTTGCAACAAATAGCAACAGTAAGTCTTTCCTTGTTATTTTTTCGTCCTTTTAATAGCTTTGTAGCTAGTGAATGATCTGCTTGCAAACGATAAAATAAGCCTGTTTCATCCATATTATAGATATCTCTCCAATGAAATTTGTCCAATTTAACTCGAATTTCAGGTACAACTTCTTTAATATTCTCCTGAAAATTGAACCGCTTTCATCAAACCTTCTATAAGACTTAATTCCATGTCTCATCTTGAACCATTCTAGCCAACCACTTGAGAAGTTAAATTCTGGATTTGCATCACTATACATCTTCTGTAGAAACTCCCTTGCTTTAGTTTGAATCATTTATCCATCCATGCTCACTTTCTCTTGATATTGGAGAAACTATTCATATAATATCTTTTCTAATTCAGGATATTTTGCTGATTTATGCCTTTTAACATTGCTATTTGTTATCTTTTTTTACAAATACTCTGCTGACCTTTTAAGAGTATTTGATACTGTTGATTGACTAATAGAGAGATTAAACTTTTGTTGAATCCATTGTTGCAAATCTTTTTGACTTGAAGAGGGATGCTGATTTTTGTACTCACATAATGCTTTTCTCATCTCATCAGTCAGCGTAGACTTTTTTTATACCTTTTAAATAAGTAGCCATAGAAGAGAAGATATAATATATGAATTTTTATATTTTGGTATATAAAGTTAAAGTACATGTTTCTATTTATAAACTCTATACAGTACTATGCATTTGAAACAATTCACAACATTTCATATTCTAATGTACCTACATGCACTATATTTTGAATCACGCTAACTTAAGATTAATAAACTTATATTTGACAAGATTAATAAACTTAGATACAATGCACTATGATTAATTAATTGTTTATTTATTTTCTTTTCTTAGTTACGGAAAAAATTAATTGTTTAATTTGACAAATATAATGTACAAAATAAAATTTATTCTATAAATTAATAAATATTAATTTATCAATAAATTAATAAAATATTTATTTATCGATAAATTAATAACTCCGTATAAGATAATAATTTTTCAGGTCCTAAAATTATTCATTTATAGAGATTTTACTGTATTATGTTCAGGTGTGGAAAAAGTATACGAGTTCGTGTGTTTTTCAAAAAGATTTAAAAAACTCGTTTAGTTTTAATAATTATTTTTTTAAAAGGCTAGTTTTAATTATTTTTATAAATTAATCTTTATATTATATCATAAAAGGTCATCAGTAGACATTAAACGTATTTATTTTATTTTTATTTAAAAAAAACTTTGGCAATAAGTCTTTTTTTCAAAGTAGGATGCCAACTAAATTTTTTATAATTTCATTTTGAATAATTTTAAAACATTATAATTGATTCTGAAACAATAGTTAGTCAACTGTTGGGGTAACATTTTTCAGTTAATCAATAAAACGATTATAACTTAATTGCAATAAAAAATAATTTAATGAATAATCTCACATATTAAGTGATGGATGTCACACATTTGTATCATTTGGATTTACATTAGTCAATGTCTCTTATAATGAATATTCAATGCTGGAAATAGTACTCATATTTTAAAAAATTACATTTACGGAGACATGCAAACTGATAATAAGAGGATTATAATATATATATTAAAAAAACTTTTTTATGAAGAACTGTAACCTATAAGCTATTTGTGGTGTTAGGTATGGCAATTGGTTTAGGTTCCGCCGGATTTGACCTAGCTAGGTCTGAAGTCAATGAGTCAGTGCTGGGATTGAAAGCGACAAAGTGACTTCATTTTCTAAATTTTTAAAACAAAATAATAAATTGGGTCAGTTCAACCTACTTTAGACTGATCAAGCTGGAGCCTGAGCTTAGACTCGAGATATCATGAGTCAAGCTCGGGCCTAATCCAGACCATTATCATTCGTATGTGGTGCTCATGAAGAGGCAAGTGAACAAAGAAAAGACATCTAAATATATGCAACTTATGGTAATCAAGATGCTTATCGAAAAGATGATACTAAGGAGAATCAAAATGTAATTGTCGAGAAGGTAGCTGATTTATCAAATGAATTGTAGAGGACAAAGCTTCCACCTAAAATGTAGTTGAAATTGAAGACTCCAACAAGAATGATCCAATTATATCCAAACAGGAAATATATACACGTGAAATGACTGTAATCATCAATCAATAACACAAAATATTTATACTACGCATATGAAATGATAGGTGTAATACCCTAAACATTATAACGTATAATCTCAAAATATGTGTTATCATACTACTTTAAGTAAGGATAGGTAAGATTATACTGTTCTCTAGTTTACAAGTGGGACAATCAAAAGGCAATTGATTGGTAGAAAATTGGTCCTTGCTATGAAGAAAACCACACTTTGTTAAATTAGACAAAATCACATCATTTGGATAACCCATTCGTTTATGCCAAACTACAATCTTATTTTCAACAATAATAAAAGTCAAAGACAAAGGTTTTGAAGAAGTAAATTGCAATGGAAATAATCTTCCCACTATAGTCCTCCTCGCAATCACCTTCCCTAACACTTGATCTTCCACAAGATAACCATTACGAGAGAAATGCACATTACAGTTATCATCCACCATTTGAATTTGACCAACCGAAGTTAAAACTAGTAGAACGTCCAGGAAAGACAAATACATGACCAAAAAAAAGGTCCAATAACACCAATGGTCATAATTGGAAGATTACCATCATTAGCAACTTGAATATTTTGTGCATCAATATATTGTCATAGATTATGTAACAAATTAGACGAGTCAAATGTATGATTGGTTGCTGCAAAATAAGCAAACCAATAGGAAGAGACAGCATTACCATGACCTTGCAGTCTAAGAGCAAAGAACACAGTGAAATTCATTTATTGTACCATTTCTAGAGTAATATTAAACTGATTGAAGCAAGTCTTAGTACTTGTAGATAAGGAACCAGTAATGTGGGAATCTAAGCATAAGCAACATTGACAACCTCAAATGTCTCCTTAGACCCACCCATGATAGCTTCTATAGCTATTCTTTGTTTTTCACGCAATAATTCGCCAAGATAGACATTCAATGAAGGAAATTGATTTATATTTAGTAATTTATCCTAAGCGGTCTCAAATTATGGTCTCAGTTTCATAAAAAATTGATCTCACCTGCTTTCTTCATGAGCCGAATAACACATCTTTTGGTACCTTACGTTGTGTTTGGTTGTTATATCTAGAGAACCGAGACTGAACGAGACGAAAATTTAGAGACGGAACAGAATAAAAATTGAAGACATTGAGATGTTTGGTTGTGATGGACAGAACAGAAAAATTTATCTCCGTCTCGAGGACAGAAATGTGTTTGGTTGCAGTGAACAGAACATAACAACAATGTCAATGACGAAAATGCCCCACAGTATAATATAATTAGAAAGATGTAATTCATTGATTATTTTAAAACGAATGATTTATATTAGTAAAAAAGTTAACAAATAATAATAATAATAGCAATAACAATAAAAAATTAATTTAGTATAATAATAATAATAAATAAATAAATAAATAATAGAAGAAGAAGAGCAAGAAAATTAATAATAATAAGGAATTTAATAATCAAAATAATAATAAGAAAATTAATTATGAATAATAATGATACTAATAATAATAATAATAAGATAATTAATTTTGTATAATAAAATTAGTAAAAATAATAATAATAAGTAGAAAATTTATAACAATAATTAATAAGTAATAATAACAATAATAATTAATAATTAATAATAATAAAATATAATAATAATAATAAGATAATAATTTCATATAATAAAATTAAATAATAATAATAACAAGTAGTTTGAAATTTCGTATAA
>JANTPM010000005.1:10952463-10967512 GCA_025434745.1 Erythroxylum divaricatum
ATAAAGAAATATTGCATGTTGGTTGCCTTCATTTCTATTTAGTAAAATATCTCAACTACTTTAGGGCTACAGATTTTACTGTAGAGAATGAGGGACCAAAATGGTGGAATTACGGACAGCTAAGTTTATGGAATACCATGTTTATGATGATGGTAGGCCCCTTGACCCTTCAGATGATAGTAGGGCAGATACTATAGTTATCACGTACCCGCTACTCATACAGTTAGATCCGATGTATCTAGATCTTTGTACTATACTTATACAGGAACAGGAACCCATACCTGTACATACAGAGGTTCCTGGGGGTACAAGATATAATATGGTTAAGTAAATCCACTAGATTGAGACGACATGCTTTCTCATCTGATTATATAGTCTATCAGGTGTACTGGACTATGTTATTAGACATATTACAAATCCAGTTACTTTTACAGAAGCTATTTTTGGACCCAATGCGGATGTGTGGTGGGTGCGATGAATGACGAGATGCAAGTCATGAAGCATAGTAAGGTCTAGGAGCTAGTTGATTTGCATCAGAAACTGCAAACTCGTCAGTTGTAAATAAAGTTTTGAGACCTATAGGATTTCAGGATAAATTTCAATAGTTTATGGGCTCGCTCAATTGCCTAAAGGGTTCACTCAGGGAAAAAGGTTGACTTTGTGTTACCTTTTCTCTCGTATTCTCGTAGGATACATTTTGAGTGATAAAAATAATTGTAGCTCATGATGATATAGAGTTACATCAAATGGCTGTCAAAACCACCTTTCTGAATAAAGACCTTTATGAAGTGATCTATATGATACAATCTGTAGGGTCCTAGGATCCAGACAGTACTAATATATTTTGCGAGTTATGCAGATCAATATATGGTTTACAATAAACCTTCTGAAAGTGATACCTCACATTTGATGAGGTTATGGCCTCTTCCAGCTTCTTGAAAAATAAAGTCAAAAGATGCCTATACTATGAAGTTGAGGGGAGCAAAGTTATCTTCCTATTATTGCATGAGGATGATAATTGCCCACTTCAAGTCACTTGACCATGTTGTATGAGGATAAGCAACTTTTGGTCATGAATGTTGACATAAAATACCTTAGTATAGCATCTTCTGTCTTAGGTATTCGGATTCACCAGGACATATCTTAACACTCATCAGACCTCTCAAAGAATGCATACATTGAGTATGTGTTACAAATGTTTAATACGGTTGACAGTAACTTGTCATAACACCTATCTTTCATAGTAAGAGATAATCTTTGGTATAACACCCAAAGAATGAAGTGAAAAGAAAGTTTATGAGGAATGTTTCGTATTCTAGTACGGTGGATAGCTGATGTATGCTCGGCTATGTACTAAATAGGACATTTCATTCACTGTTTGATTGTTTGGTCAATATCTGGTTAATCCAGTTATAGATAATCTTTGGTATGACACCCAAAGAATAAAGTGAAAAGAGAGTTTATGAGGAATGTTCCGTATTCTAGTACGGTGGATAGCTGATGTATGCTCGGTTATGTACTAGATAGGACATTGCATTCACTGTTTGATTGTTTGGTCAATATCTGGTTAATCCAGTTATAGACTTTTGGAATGCAGTTTAGCGGGCGTTGAGATACTTAAAGGAATCAAGGATTATATGTTAACATATAGAAAAGTCAACAGACTAAACCTCGTAGGGAATTCAGATTAAATTTTAGCTATGTGTTCGGACGATCGAAAGTTCACTTAAGGTTACAGTTCAAGTTTGCAGATGATACAATGTCGTAGAAGTGTGTCAAAGAGACACATGTAACTTCCTCGACTAGGCATGCAGAGTGCATGCTAAGAGGTTGCTTCGCAGACGGTTTAACTCAGAAATTTGATTTCTGAGTAGTCTGTGGTCTATTAAGTGGCTAGACCCATTTGGTTTTACTGTGGTATTCTTCTTACAGTGTTGTTTAATGACAATGAAGAATATAACAAGGTCATAGCATTTAAAGATCAATTATTTGGTCATAAAGATGTTGACACGAAAAAGGTGACATTAAAGTTTGGAGCATTTAAGAATTGAGGAACTGCGAGTCAATCCTTTAACTAAAAGACTTCACCCACTTGTGTTTGTGATACAAGTATACAGTATGGATGTTTTGATGTCCTTAGACACTGTTAGTTAAGGGGATCGTTATGTTTGCTTCATGTACATTTTCACATTTTAAAGTATTATGATAGTATGATGGTTCATTGATAAAGATGATCATCATTTATCTTCAGTATTACGTGTCATTATACATTGTCATAATACGTATCAAAGTCTTAAGATTTGTATTAATCTAAAGCATTTGAAGGTCATTAGGCATATATACAGATTGATCTTGTACCTATGTCATTTAAACATATACAGTTTAGCATAGATATCTATAAAGTTTGACATGATATAGGGAGATATAAGTTTTTAATCCCATAAAGGTTCTCTAATACTGTTTAGCATTCAGTTGGAGAACATAAAGGTTTTCTCTAATGTTGTTTAGTATTCGGTGGGAGAAAACAGGTTTTCCCTAATGCTGTTTAGTATTTGGTGAGAGAAAATAGGATTTCTTTAATGTAGTTTAACATATGAGGTTTAGCATAAAGTTGGAGAAATCGAGATCTACAAACGAAGATGATACAATTTAGATCATAAAGGTATCATCGTAGTTTGCCACACTCCATTTTTCCATTCATGTTAGTGAGGTATTAGGTATTCATGATTGTATTGGATATGTGTCACACAAGACACATGCATCTGATGTTTTTCGGTATCAAAAGCCTTGAGGGACAGAATGATGGACTTTCGTTATCTTTGGATCAAATGTTTTGTTTTTAAAACTTAGTCAATTAATGCAGTAGCATAGTTTAACCGAGTTTTTAAATTGTTTTTAAATTAGAGTCTACTGCAATTAATGCTTGTCCAAATGGGAGATTGTTAGACATTTTTGTCCTTATGAACAATTTTGTCCATGTCTCATAAAGTTGGACAACATTAATTATATTTTTTGATTTTAAATAAATTATTGGTTAAGTTGCGTCATTCGATCCAGATAAGAAAATAAAGTGACTAAATAAATGATATAGATTAATGGGTCGAAGTCCGGATAAAAAATGAGTCCCAATTAGTGTGGATCGGGTCCATATCGGCCTTGTGATGGAGAAGTTCGGTATGAAAGCTATATAAAAGTTAAGGTCTCTTGCAGTTACTCATATATCATTCACAAGCATAAGGAATTCTTGACTCGTTAGGGAAGCTCGTGTTTTGAGAAAATTGTAGAAAGACCTAGCTTGTGAGTCGGGGAGTACCTTCCACTAAAGATCTCGGGAGATTCGGAAACGTTTGGAGCTCGGAATTTGCATCGGAATCTGAGATAGAATTAAAATTTAGATATTCCGCATTACCTTCGTTTTTTATCATTTCATGTAAATTCGGGAGACGTAATAAGGCTCACATTACATCTAACATTTAGTGTTTAATGTTTTAACTAATTCATTTTAATTTTAAAAAAATCTTAAGATTCAAAAGCCTTTTGTACTGATGTATTCACATTTTACATTCTTTGTAAGTTTCAAGATTTTTGTATATAATCAGATATTTTTATCTATAAATAATTGTCCGAAATTTTGAAGTCGTTAATAGTTTTGACGTTCGAGAGTAGAACCGGTGAATTACCAACAGTATACAAAGCAACAGAACATTAGCTGGCAAGATCGGGTCGGGTCGGGTCGTGGGTCGCATGATTCTGCCTTTGCCCTACTACATGTCGCCTGCTTCTTTCCCACGCTCTCTATTAGCTTTGATGTAACGACTTGGAAAATTTTCACATCGACCAACAAACAAGCAATTTGGAGTCAAAATCACGATCAAATGGCTGCTGATAACTCCTCCTCCACCGGCGGTCAGCGCACGGCGTTGCCCAAGGTCCCTCTCCCCGGAAAGAGGAACATTCTTATCACAAGTGCCTTACCTTATGTCAACAACGTCCCTCATCTCGGCAACATCATTGGCTGTAATATTCATTATACATACCACCTCCCTCCCTTCTTTCAATATATACATGTCAACAGTTACTTGTGAAGTTAGTCTTCAAAGCAACAATCTTTTGACGCAAACAATTTAACAGAATTTCAAAGATTGCCTTTTTGGTTTACGTATATTTATGCATATGCAAGTGCATGTTGTTTGGTGGCAGGTGTGTTGAGTGCTGATGTGTTTGCTCGTTACTGCCGGCTTCGAGGCTACAATGCCATTTACATGTGTGGGACTGACGAGTATGGAACCGCCACCGAGACCAAGGCCTTGGAGGAAAATTGCACCCCCAAACAGATCTGCGACAAGTATACATGCTCTCTGTTTCATTTTGAAACTGTTCTCTATGTTCTGCTTTATTTTAAGATGATTAGTTGTTATGTTGGTTTGGTTTCTTCCAGGTACTATGCAATTCATAGAGAAGTCTATAAATGGTTTAACATAAGTTTTGATGAATTTGGACGGACGTCAACACCACAGCAAGAAGAAATTTGCCAGGCAGTTTTCAATAAGTTGTGGGAGAATAATTGGCTTTCTGAAAACACAATGCAGCAGGTATTGAATACTTCGACTCATTAAACTTATACATTTATATGAGTTTGAAAATGTGTTTCAATATCTACTAACTATTTACGTGATTCAGCTTTACTGCGACACATGCCAAAAGTTCCTAGCTGATCGGCTTGTGGAGGGTTCCTGTCCTACTGAAGGGTGTAATTATGACTCTGCACGGGGCGATCAGTGTGAGAAATGTGGAAAACTTTTGAACCCAACCGAATTAAAAGATCCCAAGTGCAAGGTACAAGATACTCTGCTTTTATCTAAGTTTTTCTTTTTGTTTCTGTTATGAATTGTATAAAGTCATTTACTTTCTTATAGTTTTTAGCTGGATGATCGAATAATTTCATCCACAGTTGACGTGATTTGATCTGAATCATGTGGTGCAGCTTGCATAAACTAGATATCTTAAAACATAGTTTATTCAATTCCTTCTACTTTTTGTTCTTATAAATGGATTGTAGGAGGCTTTGGTAGAAGGGCAAGTTACTACGGTTTGATACTTTGATAAATGGCTCACATAGGAATTATTGGAAGTCTATATGGAAGTCTGAAAATTTTTGGTAGGAAGTGCTACTCTGATGTGCCTTTCGCTTGAAATCTGTTGTTTCAAAACTACTTGATTTTTTGGTATTAAGATTTTGTTACTAAGCTTCGAATAGTACATTGTTTCTAATAAAAAATAACTAGTTTTATTATCTACTCTAGCAAATAGGTCATGATAATATGAAATTTTCTGTTACATGTAGCAACAATATTATGAAACATCATAGTGTATCCTGTGTTTCTCATTCTTACGATATTGAACAGGTCTGTCATTCCACTCCACGCATTCGTGACACAGATCACTTGTTTCTAGAGCTTCCTCTGTTGAAGGATAAATTGGTAAATTATATTGAAAACATGTCTGTTACTGGATCTTGGAGTCAAAATGCAATTCAAGCAACAAATGCGTGGCTCAAAGAAGGGCTCAAGCAAAGATGCATTACCAGGGATCTCAAGTGGGGGGTTCCAGTTCCACTTGAAAAGTACAAGGACAAGGTTAGGAATAGCATGCAATCTCCTTTATGCATAAAAGTCCAATTTCTCACGTTATATGATTTTTCCCAACCATGCTGAATCTTTTTTTCATTCTGGATGCTTCTTTATGTATTCATGAACTCATATTTGTTGTGAGGACTAGTCATATTTTCTTGAGCATTTGGATTGATGTTCATTTTTCTTGATCTGGTTTAGATGGGGTTGCAAATGAAAGATTTTCTTTTTGTGCAGTTCTTTTATCTTTTTGTCTTTTGACCTTACTATGAATTCATTGTCTATATACTTGTTATGCATTTGTGCCACCCATATACTGTTGCTTTTTTGAAATTTTATTGTTTTCCCTTTTAGATGCTGTACTGATTGTCACTTCCAAGTATGTTTTTGGTAGGTTTCCTGCAAAATAGATATCATGTGATTTTAAGAAATTCATTAAAAGCATTGAAATGTTAGAAGTATAAGAGACCTATAGGAAATACCCTTACATCGGTATATTAATGAAATGTTGAAAAATAGATTCTATAAGAAGAAGCTACGATAGGATTGCAAACTTTAGCTATATATCCCTTATTAGAATGAGACAACTTGCGCAGATAAACCACTACCATTATTACTTCCTTCAGAGCAGTAGCTTTATTTTTAAATCTTTTAAAGTTCCTTTCTTTTAAGATAGTTTACACACAGGTCCCCATTGCATTTATATATAATTGAAGAGCAGCTCTTGGTAATGTAGGATGATTTAGAAGCCATTAGATGGTTTCCACGAGTGAATTCCTTATATAGTTCCATAAGCTTAACCCTTTTATAACATTTTGAACTACATTAAAAAATAAATGGTCTTAAGTTTCCTCCAATTTTAGGCATAAGGCTATGTTTAAATATGCAGTGTTTAGCCTAATTTTAATGGTCAGTCAAAATTGGAACGAGGTTTTAGGTAGTAAATACTTACTGCTACTATTTTGTGCTAAGCTACTCCAACATTTTTTCTTCTGATCATATCCCTGCTAATCTTGCTAGTTAAAAGGTCAACATGCTTCCCTTTTATAAGAATTTGTCTACTAAATAGGTATTTAGGGATTAGTCATATTGGATATCCCTTATTTCTTCAAGAAATTGCCTAAAACCTTGACAATTTAATGTGCTTACCTTAGCCTCTAAAAGGAAATTTCACAAAGCGACATATTTCTAAAAAATGAAGAAGTTGTCTATCACTTGACAAATTATCAATCCGCACAAAAGCATATTCCCCATTCCCAATCTTGCAAGCCATTTCTAGCTTAACATTATCTCATAGTTGAAGTAATTAGGTGATGAACCAGGAGAAGGTAGAGCACTTTTTAGTAGCCCAAATACTCATGTGCTTAACAAAGTAGCTATGATCCATTTCTTCTATAAAGAATTCCTATGCTCTACTATCCACTGAAGCCTCTTTAATGGTAAAGAAAGATTAGTTGTTTTGATTGGATTGACACCTAAGCCTCCTTCCTTGTTAAGGCAAAAATCAACTCATTTGACTTTTAAAACTCCCCATTCACCCCTAGAATGGCTCTAAAGTGACTTCCTCGGTAATCTCTCTAGAGATTTTATGAGATTTTTTTAAAAAAATGAGTGCACTAATATATATGGAGAAATTAACTAAAGTTTACTTGTATAGGAAAGAGATATATTCACCCAAGAGTTTAGTCTTCTTTATACTTTCTCCACTAAGGGAAGACATTCACTAAAGTTTGGTCTTCTTCTAGAGATTGGAAACCCTAGATATAATATAGGAGGCTCTTTGCATACTAGTAATTCTTGCTGTTTTAGTTTCTAATTGAGTTATTTAGAGATCATAAAGTGAATTTTTTTAGATTGGCTTCCAAAGTAGAGATATAGTTGAAGTCATTTAAGATATTCATTAATGTTTAAACTAATTCCAGGTGAGCCTTACAAAACAATAATAAGTCATCTGTAAAATAAAAATTTGTTAATTCAACTTTCCTACACTTAGAGTGTTATCTGAACTTTGTGTTTCTCCTAACATCATGTTTTATTAAGAGATTAACAGCCTTCATGTATAATATAAAGAGGTATAGGATCCCCTTAGCTTAATCCTCTTATACCTTTAATGATCTCTTAAGGGCTACCACTTGCTTGAGCACAATAAGAAGTTGATGCGATACATGCTTTAATCCATCCAATGAAAACACTAGGAAAACCAAACACCTATAGAAGTTTTAACCGAAATTGCCAACTTACAGTATCAAAAACCTTGTTGAAATACAGTGTAATTTAGAGTGAATTTACTTCTTAAGTTATCCTTCAATAAATTTTAAACTATCAAAATATTTTCCCTAATATTTCTATCCTCCATGAAAGCCCCTTGGTCCTCATAGATCAAATATGGGAAGGAAGCCTTCAATCTAGCAAGTAGAATTTTGGTAATAAACTTGTAAATGAAGTTTAAGCAAGTTATAAGCCTATAGTCACCAAAACAAATGAGATTGGGGCCTTTTAAGAGCAAACAAAGGAAAGTTTTATTGATTTCCTTCAATAGGATGCCTCTTGTAATGAATTCATGAACTCCATCTGACCTGTCACTTCCTAAGATTTGTGAAAAATGTAACCACTCAAAACATCTTAATTAGGAGCTTTCACTTATTCATCTTAACATAATATCCTTTATCTCTTTATCTTCCACAGATTTAAGAAAAATTGCTACCTCCTCAGCATGGATCCTTTTAGAGTTGAATTTATTCAAATAGGAGATAGAGGATAACGATAACTTCTGGAATATTAAAACTAGACCAGACAACTCATGGACCGTTAATCAAATATTATAAATAAGGAGAGAATGCAGTTTGGGAATGGAAAAGAATTAACATTTTGGTTTGATAATTGGAATAATCTTGGAACTCTTCACCAACTCCTAGGATATAATTTTCTTTAAAATGTTATTACTAATTAAGCAAAGTTTAAAGAAATTCTAAAAAAGGAATATAGAAATGTAATCATAGGTTCTTATCAAACATTTTAGCATCTATACCTTACCATAATCCAAATCCTAATAAAGAGGACTCCATTATATAGATAAGAAATAAGTCTAAAAGATTACACACACAAAAAAACTCTTTCCTAAGACTTTGTAAGGATTCCAAGCAAATAGTTCAATAGAGTAAGTTAGTTTAACTCAATAAAAATATACCTAAAGCATTATTCATACTATGGTTAGTCATCAAACAAAGGCTTAAAACTATGGATAAAGTCAAAGGGGCATCTTAGGTGTAAATAAATGCCTAGAAATTCAAACCATCTTTTCTATAACTATTACTACTTGAACATCACCTAGAATCATATTATGATTTTATGTATGCCACATTGTCAAGAAGAAAATTGTGTTAAAATAGGGAACTAATCTAAAGGACTTAAATATTAGAGAAAGTGATGACAATCCAACTCTTACTAATCAGACACCAATAATTGCTAGGATAAACTAAAGGACATATAGGACTAATAACATATAATATGGAAAAGAAGGCTAAAGAAACCCTCAATGCTATAATGGTGGACATTTATACAATAAGTGAGGCTTTTCTATCATAATGATTCAAAGAAGGAACAAGTTAACGAATCATAGTTATATAACATAATTGGTGTCAAACTTAGGGGATAACTAACACTAGTTTTATACTATTAATGGAGTGATAAGAAATATAATGCAACTATATTAAATTCATCCTTGTAATTTGCACCAATCTTTTTTGAAATTTTGTGTATTGGAGTTATATATCTAGTTCAGGAATCATCTCTAGTTTATGTAATTTTACCTAGAATAAAATTAATACCAATTATGGACCAAGACAAGCATTGATCTCATACTATTTACAATTTGGTAGGGATTTGTTATTGTAAGTGTTTATTTCCTTTTATAACTTTAGTTCTAAGTGTTTTATACCTATAAGAGGCTTTGAGATGGTTGTAATTGATGATTCTTGATAATTATTAATTATTCAAATCATTGGAGACATTTGGGCTTAGACAACAGCCAACAATCATGGCATAAATAGACCACGATCGTGATAGAAGCACCAGAGTTAGCCCATGATTATGACCTACATGCCATGATCATGACAGAAGCCTAGGGAATGGTCCACAATCATGGCCTGCATTGGGCAGACATGTAGACACTCATGAATTTAATGTTTTGAAGGATTTTTTGGACCTTTTGGACCTCAAAAAAATTCTAGGATTGCTCAGAACACAAAGGATATTTAAAAAATAAGACAAAAAGGTAGAAGGGGAGCTTTTGACATTAGCCACCTTAATGAAATCCTGGAGACATTTCATCAAGAGATAGAGAAAGAGAAGAAGGGAGAGAGAAGAGGAGAAGAAGTTGTCTCGATGTACTTCTCGATAAGGAGTTTCCTGATGTCGTTGCCTCCCATCATCCGTTCAGATCGTATTTCTGTTTATTTTCAATTTTATTATTGTATAGAATTAGAATAATAGTTTGATGATATGATTTTTAAATATTGAGAATGTTCTAAACTCACCTTCTGAGTTTTATCTTTGAATTAATGAAATTTGATTGTTTATGTGTTATTGGATTTGTTGTGGTTTGATTCTGGAAGTGCATAATTCGACAATAAACTAAGAGGGTAAATTGAATTAAAAATGATTAAATTGGGATAACGAGAGTGAGGTGATTTAATAGAACAAGAATTACATCAAATCGGTAAATTGTACCAAGAGAGATCTTGCATAGGTTTCTTCTAGTTTATTGGAGGATTTCATAACTAATAAGGGTTTTGGATAGGTTGTTAATTGAGAGATTGCAACTTCTATAATATGATTAAGCTTTATAATTTATGGTTAATGGTTATAACTCGACAGAAAGTAATCAACGCTATGATCGTCTAGAACTAACAATCCATTAATTTATAATCAATTAGGTTAGCATTAAAGATAGGTAAAAATTTCATTTCTCTCAATTAGTAATTCCCTTAGGTTGATTCTTGGGTGTGTGTTACAATTGCTTAATTATTAATATTTTCATGATTGATTCTTAATTTGATTTGATTGATTGAATTAATTTCTCATTTTTAGTTTACTGCAATTTGAATTTTTGTATTATTTTTTGGCCTTGAATTTTAGGATTAGATTATCCCTTCTCATGGGATTGAAATCTTAGGTACTACTCTAACGAACCGTGTACTTATGAATTATCGAGGATATTATTAAAACTTACATATAACCAACACCCGATCAACAACCTTAGACAAAGGTAGGTTTCATTTAGTTTTAGCTAATTCCTCATAGGATCGACACTTCAATTACTACAAGTTACGATCTGTATACTTGCGAAATATTGAAGATTTTATATTAGACAAAATTTGCTCAAAAATAATTTTACATTATTTTTAGAGTGTTGAAGAAATAGAATGTAATTGGCCTTAAATTCATCCTTGTAAACAATTTTGTGAGGTTTTATATATCAGAGTTCGAAAAAATTGATGTCAAAATTTAACATGTAACCAATGTTCAACTCATCTTTAGTTTATGTGTTTTTTTAAAAGGTATCAGTCTTGCTCTATTTACATAGAGGACTTTTTTATTTTGATAGAAATTTTTTGTTTTAATTTTTATTTCCTTTACAACTTTAGTTTTAAGAGTTTTATGCCTATAAAATACTTAGGGATGATTATAATTCGTAGTTCATGATTATTATTGATTCATTAGAAAGTTTTTTTTCATCTTTTATAGTGCTCTTAATGGAGGTTCTCTAAAAGCTTATATCTTATTTAGCTTGCTCGCGAAAATCAAAATCTTAAAATTCTATCACTCCCAATCCCTTCTTTTTCTAGAGTATAGAGATTCATATAATTCTTTCATTTATTTTTATGTTTGTTTTTATGGATTGACTTGTGTTTTATATAACACTCCTAAGTCTTATTGTATTAATATTAAATCTCATTAGTTGTAATGGTGAAGTTCGTAACATTAAAGGTGATTTAAACTAGTCCTAGGTTGTTGTGTCTATGGATTACAAAGAGAAAGAAAGATAAGAACTTATAAAAAAGTTGAAAAGGACATCCAAATAATGAGTCTAAATACCATCAATTGAATTTGATAATTCATATGCCACTACTTTAAACTTCTCATGAATTACTTACCCAAATGATCCTAGATTTGAAATATTATTTTATAGTGATTTATAGAGATGTAAGTCCATGACTAGAATGTTATGTTTTAGACTAACTAACTAGTATTAATGACTGATATATACTTAAGAATTTGATTTTAGACTTTGGCCATCTAAACTCCTTTTAAAAAATATTTTTTATATGACTTTCAATTTGTACAAAAATAGTATTAAGCACTTTCAGCCAACTTCCCTTTTCTCTCTTAATGTTGTGTGAAGCTGATTTAGTTGATAAATATGTATGTAAACCAATTTCTCAATGTTGTTTACTAGTATGTTTGAGTCAAACTTTGGAATCTCTTAATAATTGTATAGAATTCTCTTATCTTTCTTTAGCCTCTTAAATCATCTTGGTGCAATATTCATATCAAAAGTTATAGTGAAATTACACCACAATATTAAGTTATAACATCTCATTGTGAGCATAATTATTAACCAAAATTTAAATTGTTTTCAATTCTATCGCAACAATATAATCAATTTTATACCTAAAAATCTTCCCAATGTCTTAAAATTTATCAAACAATAAAATTCTTAAGCTTGGAATTTTAAAGGCTTATAATAAGACTCAAAATCTTTGTAAAAAACATATATTTGTTTCCAAATATATTGTAGAAAACCTAAAAATCTTGGATTTCCTCACATGAATGTAATTTTAAAAACACATTTACTTTGCTTTATTTATTTTTCAAATAAATTTTAAGATAAGAAGCATATTGAAAATCACAAACTAATTAAAGCAACATATTTTTATAAAGTCAAACTAATACTTTAGGACTTTCAAAACTATGTTGTAAATCATATCGAGCTTTAAAATAATTATATAATAAGAAATCTGAAATTAATGTAGTAAAATTTCTGTATATTCGTGTACACCTATTAAGTCAAGAAGTTTGACATTGGAAGGATAATTCTAATTGGACTCTAGGTAAGACAACTCCCTTTTCAACTATCTTGGAATACCTATTTCTAATAAGAAACTTACATACAATGACTTCTTGCTCTTATTGGAAGATAATTAATAGATGGTGCAATAAATGCCTTACCTTTATTGGACGAATCTATTTGATAAACTCAATCCTAAATTCAATGCATTTATGCTGCTTAGCTCATATAGTTTTCCTACAAACTTAATCAAAACCATTAAAATATTGCTCAGAAGCTTCCTATATATGGTTTAAAGACATTAATAGAGGTTATATTGCTAATGTCGCATGTAGGAATATTTGCCCTTCCAGAGATGGAGGACTTGGTGTAGTACCTTTAAGACTAAGCAATAAAATCTTACTAAAAAATTGCAGGCTCTTGGTTGATAAAGAATCCTTATAGGTCAAATAAATTCATCTTCGTTACTTAAAACATCAAAACTTTTGGTCTTGCTTAACCAATTACGATTCATCTTGGACTATGCTTTACTTCTTGAAGCTAAGACGCTAAACAAGACTAACAACTTTGAGTGATAACTCTTTCACTAATTTTTAGTTTGACAATTAAAGTTCATTGAAGCCATTAATAGAGTAATGATTTCTCTCAACTAAATGATACAATTCCATTCATGGCCACAGTTTGTGAAGTGCTAAAAGACAATAAATCTAATATAAGCCAGAGTTCTAAACACGAAGTGCTAGCAATTTCTCCTAGCTTCAACCCTAATTCTAACACTAACGACTATATCCTTTGGATTAATCATCTGGTTTATTTTCAACTCTTCCTGCAAACAAGCACTAAAAATTAGAGCACCACAAGTTTATTAGTACAAAATGGTTTGTTACCAACAAGCTATTCCAAAGATCTCTTTCATACTAGAGCACATGGAAACATTTCTCCTTCCAATATTTGTTCTCTCTGCACCTTAACACCTGAAATTATTGAATATTTACTCTTTCAACACAAATTTTCTTCTTTTCGGTGATATGAGGTTATACCGATCTTCGGGGCAGATCCTCTATCCCCTTTAACCCAATACCCCTGTCTCTTTTTAATTTCAACCATTCAATATATTGTATTGAATGGTTGAGATCAAAAGGAGATAGAATAGGTACTGAGTAAGGGTACAGAGGATCTTTACCCCTGATCTTCAGCCTATCATGATTAGCCACATCATGGTTTGAGATATTTTTTTGAATCACTCAAAGAAGATGTCTATCATGATTAGCTACATCACGGCCTGAGACACTAGTTTGGATCATTCAAAGAAGATGGAAATCCAATGAAGAATTCATCAACGTCATAATATACTTTAACATAATTGTTTAGGAGATTTGAAGAAAGAATAGAAATTAAATCTCATGATATTTAAGGGAACCTGAAAGACAAGTAGCTATTGGAGATGGGTCCCTTTCTCATGGAGGAACTCCATCATTCCAAATTGGTAAGCATGGTAGGCGATAGGCGCCGAAAACTGCACCTGCCAAAGTTGATGCCTATCAAGATTGAAGAAAAGTTCGCCAACTATACCACGTATCCTGTCTATAAATAGGCAGGAGATGAAGAACTGAATACACAACACAGACAGAAATACAGAGAGAAACCAGAGCCTTGTTTTTGTTCTGAAGTTAGGAAATATATTTCTAATGGGTTGGTGAGTGACAAAATAGTGAGGTAAGTATTTTTAGGTTGGGAAACACCTTGTGAGCCATTATTTTAGTTTTATCTCTGTAAGCCTACTATTTCTGATAGTGAAAGATTTATTCTAAGTTTTGTCCGTAGACGTAGCCCAAAGTTAAGGGTGAACCACGTTTAAAATCTTGTGTCCATTTTGCTCATTTTATTTTTCCTTTTCACAAAATAGTGATGCTATGTTTATTGAAGATCAAACTATTGAAGATATCAACAAGGTGGAGAAGGAAGTTCCAAGATCTGAAGATGACTCAACAAGCTTCCGATTGAATCCTCCAACAATGGTGCCGAGACAAGTTGAAGATGAAGTACAGAATGATCAGCTAGAAGCTGATAATTCATATGTCCCCAATGAAGATGAACCAGAGGATGATGATGATGTTCACATTCAACCACCAGCACCTGAAGATTCTCCAGTCCCATTACGAAGATCTAGTAGAAATAGACAACCATCTACTAGATATCCAGTTGATCAGTATGTAATGCTGACTGACGGGGGAGAACCAGAAAGCTTTGATGAAGCTATGAATGATGAACACAAGAAGAAATGGAAAGAAGCCATGCAAGACGAGATGAAATCCTTGCATGAGAATAAAACATTCGAGTTGGTGAAGTT
>JANTPM010000005.1:10975921-11019569 GCA_025434745.1 Erythroxylum divaricatum
TTCCTTGTTGCCTTTCAGAGGTCGCTCATAGGGTGGTGATTGGGTACAGTTTGAGGTATTCGAAGGTACTTGAGTAGGAAAGTCTCGGGACAAAAATTTTTGTTTTCCGCACTGGGTACATGTGATGTACCACCGGGATGGATAGGAGCAACATTAACATCTTTTGATTTATATGTGCTGTCCATTAGAAGATTCTGTTTCAAAAGTTTCATAGACACAATCCTTAGTAAGGAAGTAGGACATATACATCAGTAATGTTGGAATTATCATTAAAAGTGGCCTAAATAATACAAAGAAATTTGAGTATATGGTCACACTCAAAAGAACAACTGATTCAACCATATGTATATAAGCACAAAGTAATTGCATACAGGAGTTAGCAGACCCAATACAACTAATGGCTTTAATATTTGCCATATGGAAAGGCTTTAAAAAATACTTCTAGAGGCATTACCTTATATCTAAAAAGTGCATCTTCATATGTCTCATATGGACCTATGGTAACATCCAGTTGAGAGTCCTATATCGGAAAAAGGAAAACCCCATTTCTTTAATTTGGATTAATATCATAAAACTTAAAGAATCTAGGAAATTATATCTCAATCTTATAAATGTATTTCTTCATAATTATACTGAATGTTTCAAGCCTCCCCTTCCCTTTATTTTAGCAACTTATATTGATCTTGAGGTCTTTATCTGAAATATGCTAAAAACATCTGCTCAGGCCATAACTTCGTAAAAATTCAATCTATAGTTGCAAGCTCAATATTTAGTCAAAGTTGATATCTTATATTCACACATAAGGTACATTCTAAACTAATAGTACAAGAACAAATTCAGCTAATATCCACAAGTATTATGGAAATCATTTTCAACGAGAAATAAAGAGGAAAAAATGACATAAATTGAGAAAAAAAAATCATACCTTATCGAGGTAAACAAGTCTCCAACTTTATATAGTAATTCAGAAGCTTTTTTGAGCAAAGAATTGTACTCTTTAGCTTATGGGACATTATACAGGTCATGACCACCCACCAAGTTCTCATTTTCATCAATAATGTGACCAGATAAGGAAGTGTCCAAATCATCCTCATGGTGCCTTAAAAAAACTAGCTACATCTTGTTGTTGATTCTCTGTCAAATTGCCTATCCACATTTCAAATTCCTATGACAATAACAAACCAGTTGTATGGTCAACATAATAAAAGTCGGATGTTGTTTGAATAGGATGACAACAAAAATGGCCCTAAAACTTGCTTTGAAAATGATGCATCCTCGACAATAAACCTTTTGGTAGATATGTAGGGTAAGGATGGTTGATATGACATTTTGCTGTAATATTTATGACATTTCGATCCATTGCCATAAAAAAAGGAAATACACATTAAGGAATGAGCATGTATATATGCCCAAAAATAAAGAGATAAAAAGAGGGAAAATAGGAAAGGACGATCATACACATCCAAGATTAACATTATAAAAGTGCAAAATGTCACATATGATGTGGCAATTACTCGACATATATAGCTCAATACTGTTTTATTCATGATTTCTTTTTTCTTGGTAAATCCTTATCAATAGTTGATTATCGTAATAACGACAAACTAAGCACTAATATAATGGACATATGAAATTTGAACTATTAAATTGAAAAATGAAATAGGGTAAGACCTGAATTCGGGAAAAAAGGAAAGAATTTAAGAAAAATGGTTGTAATTAATTTCATAGCATCATTTTCATTTTACTGCCAATATTCCCATCCTTTACCATCTTGTCTATGTCTAGAGGATAAAAGTTTGCACCAGGTGGGTTAATTCTAGGGAATGCTGTTCTATATTCCTGACAACTCCATCCACTAATTGGTTTTGTGGCTTCAGGTAGCAACTTTATTGTTAAATTTGTAGTTGTTAAGAATGCCTAATTTTCATCAAGATAGGACCTGTTCATTCATTGAATCATGATTGACAAATGTTCTTTTTCAAAAGTACAACTAGCAATATACATATAAAGCCAGATAAAGATTTCTTGTTACGAGAAATTAACACCTAAGATTTTGTTCCTTTGGCAAATAAATGTATCTTGATTAAGGTCGTTTATAATATAACAATAATTTGCACAGTTTGTAACAAATTGGAAGATTGCAATTCCTGTACTTAGACAAACCAATTAGTAGTTGAGGGAGATGGATTTTTTCCCCAAATCAAGCAAATACATTGTATAATCAATAATCCATTACCCACTTCAGCTACATTCATATCTTGATTGTGATTTATTTTCAAAATTCAAAACAAGTACACTATAAGTTAAAGAACTAAAATCTTCCTTGTTCTGTGATGTTTCTTTCTGATCCATTTCTTCTTCTCTTATATCTTATCTAATGTTTCCTCTATTTTCCTTATTTATCTTTTTTTCTCCTTCATAACATGTTTTCATGAAATTCCTCAGAACCTGACAGTCAATCTTGTTGAATGAAAATTGAGGTTCAAGCATAAAATATAGCCAGGGGCAAACAACTTGATAAAGTGTTTGCATGAGAAAAAAATGAATTGGGGAAGACTTGCCATGGGATCTTATTGATCACATAGTACATTCACTTTAACTTGTCTAGTTTTGATGCATCTGCGTGATTTTTCAACCAGTTCCTGAGAAGAGGATTGCTATACCAAACCTGTTCAAGCAAGAATAAAGTGTGATAGAATAAGTAGAATAGAATTTCAGTTCATTCTAATGCAAACTCATGCTGAATGTTATTCTGCTCTTCACATGTTAACAAAAACAATTGATTGGTTTATGCATATGAGCGTATAAGTAAAACATGCAAGTAAAATATTTCATCAAGAACTCTTGTAACTTTAATAAGTAAACTCAGAACCTCCCTCTCTACACTTGATAGGCCTATTTGTTGCAGATAGAAGGAAAGATGTAATGAAATTACATATGAAAAGCAAAAAGAGAGAGAGAAAAAAAAAGTTATTCATAAATAGTAGTATCAATTTCCCTAATGCATATTATTCAACAAAAACACAGAAACTTTATCAATACAGCATACTCCTGAAATGTTTATATCAATTTCCATAATAAACATTATTCAACAAAAGCACAAAAACTTTATTGGTACAACATACTCCTAAAATGTTTATAATACCATGCCTTACATATCAACCATTAAAAAGAAAACTAGTGTACAACATGCTAAAACTACAAAAGGGTTTTTGAGATGATGGTTAACATACCAGTCATTGCCCTCTTTGCGAAGCCCACAAACTTTTCTTGCAGAGCCCATGATGAAGCTAGGAAAATGAAGAGAACCCTTTCGCTCAAAGATCAATGAAATATATAAAACAAATGCCCACAAAAGTTCATTACTTCTGCATCATGGTTTTAAAATGGTAAGAAGAAAGGCACAAAAGATAAGTGGTCTTAACGAGTCAACTGTTAGAATGAGAGCAAGTAAAACAATGGGTCTCTTCTATAGCTAAGAAAAACATCCTCCAAATGTGATAAGAAAATGTGGAAGGGAAGCATAAAGGCATTTACCATGAAGAAAAGTCGAATTTGCATGCTCTATGAAACCCCCAACAAAAACCCCCCAACCAAAAGCACTTAGGACCTTACTACACCGAAGAAATCCAAGAAATAAAACAAAATAGTAAAAAAGAGAAAAATAAGGCAATTTAAAAGAACTGTCAGAAAAGGGTAGTTTTCACTCTTCTCCGTGAAAGCAACAAATACTGGAAATTATTCGAAGTAAAAAAAAAGAACTCCGATTAAGACATTAGAAGTGAAAGCGAAAAGCTTGTATAAATTACTTTTTGTTCGAAAGTGTACTCTTGGATTTACTGAAATCGTCATTTTGCATCTCCGACAACGGTGGAGTTTTTGGGCCACTTGTTCGGATGTCATTTCTCCATTAACACGAAAAGGCAAACAAAAAATCAATTTTGATATGAAAAGATAAAGAATCGATTGAGAAGTTAAAATAAGAGAATTAATAGACAGTGCAGATATCGGACATCTCTAACTCACCGAACACCGCTCAAAACCTTAGAAGAGAGAGAAAATATGTCTTTGAACTTTGAGAGAAGGAGAGAGAAAGGGCATTGTGAATGCATTAAAGGTAGAACCTTCCAGAGTTTCAGTATTTTATTTTTGATACGTATCTTAATTAAATGAAGCTCTAAGTGACGTGAAGATGGAAGAGCACTAATTTGGAAGACCTAAACTGAATGGATTTATTAATTGGTGTCAGCAATAGAGATCAAAGGTGGGAATCAACTGGGTCGTCGGATAAATTGGACTGTTAGATTTAGGACATGTTAGTGATGACGACGACCATCTCATCCACGCTTAATATATATACTTAATAATATGAATAGATAAATGTTTACTGAAAGAAATATGTAAACGACAATTGTTGGTTGTTGTTGGAAGGGATGAAAACAACCAAATATTTCCTATTGTTTGAAGTGTGGTTAATATTGAATGATAGAAACCTGGAAATGGTTTGTAAAGCTTCTAGTGTCACATATATAACTTGAAGTTGATACTAGTTTAAAATTGATATTTTTGAAATGCAAAATATACGTTTTCATATTATTAATTACATATATTTTTCTCCAAATGAACTTGTTGTTTGTACTTATTGGTTTATATTGTTATTTATGGTCTTCTTAATACAATTAAAGCACTATTATTGATGAGTAACGTTTAAATAGATTATGTGTGAGACTTAGTAGCCATGCTTGTAATTGTAGACATTGGGACTTAATAACGATTCCATGTTCTTACAATATGAATTTGATTTATCATACCCATTAGAATCTAGATGTATATATTGATAAATGTTATAGTAAACATACAAGTATTTCCTCTAGGCCGCTTGATAGACTGAGCTTGATTAGTCTAAAATATAAGAAGAAATGAAAATTTGAGTAGTTTAAATAAAAAAAAGGTACTAGACATAAAAAGGAGAATGACATAACCAAAGATTATACAAAAGCATAACAAACCTATGAGATTTCACATTAATTTATAAAATTGATTTTGCTATTACCATTTTCTCAATAATAATTCAATTGTACAAAATATTTATAGTTGCCTAGATCATCCATCATTAATGTTATGAGAAGAAAACAAGAAATTCAATTTACAAATTTGGAGCATAATGCATTAACAAACATCACACATGCATGCGAAGTCATTAGATAGAAAGTAATAAATAATGGTCAAAGAAAGAGAAAGAGGTTGAGTAAGAATAATAGACAAAGGCAAAGGAAAGGTGAGAAAGAAAAGTGATGGTAGATATGGAATAAACTTCAGTGAGTCAATGGCTTAATTTAGTATCATATAACTTAATTGATACATATAACTATCTTCTATTAGTATTTGAAATTACATAAACAATAAATAACCATTGTTAATTGTCATATATAAACACCAAGGACAACATATTCAGATAATGAGGCCATATAAAATTTATTAACTTTCAACCAAAATAATTGCAATAGAATGGTGGGAATAGCGTCACTTCATCTACGTTATGTAATAAAAGGGACACAAAAAGAGGAAGACTTATGGATTTAGCCTTGAACTCAAGTCAAGCCTGATTTTTGAACTTGTTATATATTTTGCTATTATTTATTCCATTTTGGACTTAGTTGGATGGAAGTTAATTAATATTGGACTTAGTTTACAATTACAACTTTGTATTTACTTGTATCCTTGGTTAAAAATTATGCTATTATTTGTGACATTTTAGAGTTAGTTAAATGGTACTTACTTCGTATTGAAATTAGCTTACAAGTATGCACTTTCTTGTAACCTTTCTTATATGATTGAGATGATAGATGGTGATGATGACCTCTTTAAGATGAATTACTTGTTGAGTTGATAAGAAATGATATTATTTGGTATATGATATTATTAGGGTTTGTTTGTTTCCATTTGCTTTCTTACTTTTTAGTTTTTGTTTTCAAATTTAGTAAAAAAATATGTTTGTTCAAGTTTTTGATTTCTGGTTTTCTCCTATTTTCAAGATTTATGAAAAATCATAAAAATAGGTTTTTGTTTGTTTTTTTATAATTTGACTTACTATTAGTTAAATATATAATATATAATATATAATATATAATATATTAATAATAATTATTAGTGTTTTAATTTAATATTATATTTAATTAATTAAAATTATGAATAATTTAATTAAAAAAATTATCATCGATAATAAAAGTGTAACTATATTAACATTAATAATTAAACATATATTCGTTTTTATTTAAAAGAAAAATAAAAACTAAAAATAGAAAATAAAAACTAAAAATCACACTAGAAAAGTAGAAGTGGAACTATATAACCGTTTAATTTACAAGGAATTAATTATGATTAGGGCTTGAGTTGATTACAAAACTAGATATTGGCCATATTTAGTGAAGAGGTGAACAACGCTTTTCCAGCTAGTTGACGTACTTTAACTTATTGACTTTATAAAAAATTTCATAAGGTTATTTGATAAAGAACTGATTGGATTGACTGATTTAACCCAATCATTCTTTATAGGAGCGTTTTATCCTATTAACTAGTATTTTTTTTCAGCCAAATCTTCATTTTTCTCTCGTTACATTTATTTATGTTTTTCTCCTCACTGCTGTCTCCCTGCCGTCGACTAGTCTTCATCGTCGCTTCCCATGCATCGCTTCGTTTGCTGCATCATCAGCGTTTAATCGCCCATCATGATCTTACCAATGACAGCGTCACCATTTAACCATCACCTGCGACAAAATGAGACACTCCACTGGTGGCATTCAAACCACTAGTGAGTTTAATCACAAAACCCAATAAAATATATGCAAAACGCAGGCAATAAATCGCAAGGATAGACAAACACAGTAGCAAAAAAAGGAACACGCATGGACAGGCACAAAACATTTAAGACACAAAACAATTTGTTTTATAATGCATATTTGGGCATCAAATGCAATCTCAAAAGCATAAAATTAAGCAGTGAAGGCAGGACGCAGAAACAAATTTCAGAGGCTAGAATATATGCAAGCAATTCATATGTGAGCACTCTACATTATTATTATTATTATTATTATTATTATTATTATTATTATTATTATTATTATTATTATTATTATTATTATTATTATTCTTCTTCTTCTTATTGTTGTTGTTGTAGTAGTAGTAGTAGTAGTAGTAGTAGTTATTATTATTATTATTATTATTATTAGAGTTATAAACTTAATTTTTGTAGAATTAAATACCTAAAATCTAAATTTTTATAAGAATATTCATTGAAATACTAAAATATATAATATTCATATTCTTATATTTATTTAAAGTCATAAGTCATTTTATATATAAACAGTTAATTTTACCAAACATCTTTAAAAAACAGCTAATGCAATGCACTGGTCAAATCAACTGATATAATCAGCTATCCGTTAAATGCAATCAACTGATTGTCAAACAAGGCCATTACATTCAGTTGATTCACCAATAATTGAATCTAAAAATAAGTACATACGACACTATAAAAGCTAACAATGTTGTCATCTACTCAACTTATAAGTAATTTTAAATCTAACGAAACATTCCTAACAAATTACTATAGTTCCTAACAAATTACTATAGTGGAACACCAATGTTGATAAAAAGTCTATATTCTTCAATTTAGAGTTACAAATATTAAAAGACATATTATGTAATTAAATACCACTATTTGCAATCTTCTTGTATATTTTAGCATCACTTTTGTTTTTGCCAATTCACCGCGTGGCTCGTGCATGTTATTACACTTCTTGTTCTCAAACTTGAACCTTTTATTGCTTTTAACTATAATTTTTTTTTTCCAGTTGATTTGATATATTCACTATCTGTTATGATCGATAGAAACTTATACCAATCACATGTGAAAAATCAGTGTCTATTTTTATGATTATTACTGATGTCAACATTTGCAGATATCAATTTGGTTATAACTACAAGCATCAGCTTTGAGCCAAAATAAAGTTAATGACTCAAAAGTATGTTTCACGGATGTTTTAGGTTGTCCAATTTGTTACTATCTATTTTACGCCAGGAATGTTCTTGCCTCTCTCAGTGCTACTGAGACTGATTCGATACCTATAAATCTTAGCGAGAATGGACCATGGACTATGGACTATGGACTATGGACTATGGACTATGGACGATGGGGACCTTCTTGAAAAATAATACGAAATTAGGAAAAACTTTATTATTTCTTTTTACAGCCCTAAAAAGTAAAAACTATAAACAAAACAGGAAAAGTAAAACAAACTTGAGGTGAGGTGAGGACCCTCCCGACAACGCAGTTGACACAGATTCGATTCCGCGTAAGTTGCCCTCTTTTTCTTTCTTTCTTTCTTTCTTTCTCTTATTTCTTTTCCAAGGCTCACAGCGACCAACGAAGACGAAGAATTCTACAGAAGCTTCCATTCATATAAACGCGCTTACCACTCGCATTTATTTATATGTATATATAGAGAGAGAGAGAGAGAGAAAGAGGGAGAGGGAAAAGTCGAATGTGTCAGAATTCGACCGTATAGATCTGGTTGTTTAAAGTAAGTGCCCATTTATCGTTTCGATCTTTTTTGGATTTTCTTGATTTTTTTGTGTTTTGATGAAGTTGAAGTAGCTATAATTGGTGCACGACAATGCTTGGTTTTCTTTGACTGATAATTTTAGGAATTCATAAAGGATCATGTTGGTTAGGGCTCTTCTGTTTCGCGCTGTTCTTCGGTTAACGTTTCTGCCATTATAACGTTCGAGATAATACAGGCATGTAATCTTAACTTGTGAGCACGATTATTTATCATTTGCTTTGAATGGTGAGAACTGGAGATGGCAAATCTGATTTACTGGTACATCTCACAAGTTGAGCTATCAGATTGAATAGTAAACAGGCAGGTTCAGTTACCTTCAGTCTCTCTCTCGCTCTGTCTTTGGAAACCGGATAATAAACTGCGACTTCTTTATTGGAAAGAGCACATATATTGATGATCAATAGAACTAAGCAAGTGCCCAATTGACTGAACCTGCATACTCAGTGGAATTTCCATCAACCCTTATCCAGTTTCTGATTAGTTGCTGAATGCTATTTAATTTGTTTCCTATATCCAGTTTTTGTATTTTGAATTATGTTAAAAGTGTCGAAACTAATGATTCAAACCATTATTTTCATTTCTTATATTGCAGATAGCTTATCTATTATAATTATTCTGTTTCATAGTCTGATTTTGAAACAGAAAATGGAAATTGACTCTCCTCTGGAATCTTACTTTTGTTTTCCTTTCTTTAGGAAAAGAAGTTAGTTGATGCAAACTGTCATTACTATTTTCCTTGCTTGCAATCTTTATCATAAATATACCAGCTGTAATGGCATTTTCCTAGCTGTTTTCCTTGTTTCTTACTGAAAATATACAAAGACATATTCCTATTAAAGAAGTAGTATTTACTGGATGGGAATATATTCTAGAGACGATAGTTGAAAAGGGAAGCTTTTACATGTTTTGTTGTCCAATTTGAGTGGCAACTTCTTCTTAGAGGTGCTTAATAGAATAACTGAGGTATTTGTCATGGTATGCATTTGTTTAGACAGTCGATAGAAAGGAGAGTTTTGGAGAACAATTCATCTTGGACATTGCATTGTTCGGACTGAGAATTAACGATTAATGTCTTTCCTCAAATACAAGTCACAGGCCTTTTTCTATTACCATGTATTCTGTATAATGACCAAAAAAAAAAAAAAGAACTGGAATACTAAAATTGGCCAAATTGTTGCCTTTGATTTGCCACGAACAACAATTTACTTCAGTAAATTCTTAGCTAAACAGTTGCAATTTGTAGGAGGTAAGAAGTAGTTTAAGGCCCCAGGCAC
This sequence comes from Erythroxylum divaricatum, assembly GCA_025434745.1. Taxonomy (NCBI): domain Eukaryota; kingdom Viridiplantae; phylum Streptophyta; class Magnoliopsida; order Malpighiales; family Erythroxylaceae; genus Erythroxylum; species Erythroxylum divaricatum. Next base: position 10,985,820 of record JANTPM010000005.1, read on the forward strand.
ATTCTTTTCATACGAGAATCACATTTATACTTTCTGATTCGTTTTTATCATGTTTTTATTCTTCTGATGAGTGGTTAAACAAATTTTAAGCCTTTAATCTTGGAAATTATTGAACACATTACCAAAGGCATTTGGTAGTGTTAACAGTACTAAAATCGTGAATGTGTTATGCACACTATTTAGTTACAAGTGACAGATACTATTTGAGAATTTTTGTCAGTTTTCCAATCGTTCTTGTTTATGATGAGACGAGGACCTGCTCAGTGATAGACTGTAGAATTAGATCTATATCTTCACTTTGATATGGATTCTCTTATAGCCTGTCTCTTATTGATTGCTTAAGATGCCTAATCTATCATGGTTGTCATACGACAAGTTCTTCATTCCTCAGTCTATTGCTGTTTTAGAAGATGTTCGCTTGCTTGTTGCTCGTACTTAAAAGTTCATGAGACTGCTAATTTTATTTTGTTATTTTAGGAATCAAAGTGAGTATTGAGGGAAGGTATAATAGTTTACTTCGTAATAAGAGTTTTTGGAGTTGTCTTTGTTCTTTGTTAGATTGTTTCTTGATATATTTACTGTAATAAAAAATTCTTGCAGTTTGTTTTGTGGTGTTAACAGATCATTGAATGGACAAAACAATTCAACTAATTCAGTTTCTTAGATTTCAATGTCTTGCAGGTTATGGCTTCTACGGCTTCTAAGCAGAAGCAGCAGTAATTAGATTATCATACACTTTTGGCAGACACTGGAAAACATGACTGGAGAGATTTCAAGTTTTTGGGGTCCCGTGACAGCTACTGACTGGTGTGAGAAAAATTATGCTTATTCTGCACATGTTGCAGAATTCTTCAATACCATATCAAACATCCCAACCATTGTTTTGGCACTTATTGGGCTTGTAAATGCTTTGAGACAACGCTTTGAGAAGAGGTTTACAGTACTTCACATATCCAACATCATACTCGCTGTTGGAAGTATGCTATACCATGCCTCATTGCAGCACGCGTAAGTGATCTTCTATTTTCTTTATGTTGATTCACATTCATGACCTCGGCTTGTTACTAATTGTAATTTGTATATTTTAAAATGCACTATAGTGAAGCTGTGCTAAAAATGTGGCTCATGATTATTTTTTCCTGTATGCTTGTAATGCTTACATAAATGTCTTGTCAGTCCTGATACATTTAAATCTGCTTTACAGGCAACAACAAGCAGATGAAACACCAATGGTGTGGGAAATGCTTTTATATTTCTACATTCTCTATTCACCAGATTGGCATTATCGAAGTACAATGCCAACCTTCTTGTTTCTGTATGGAGTTGCTTTTGCAGTCATGCATGCATTAGTTCGATTTGGGATTGGTTTCAAGGTACATTATTTGATACTCTGTCTTCTCGGCATTCCCCGGGCGTACAAATATTACATTCACACGAAGGATAAGTGTGCTAAGTGGATGGCGAGACTGTATTTGGTTTCCATATTCATGGCAAGTCTCTGTTGGCTTTGGGATCGAGTGTACTGTGATACGATTTCTGAGTGGACTTTTAACCCCGAGGGACATGCTTTATGGCATATTTTGATGGGGCTCAGTTCATATTTTGCAAACATATTCCTGATGTTTTGCCGTGCCCAACAGTTGGGATGGAATCCGAAAGTTAACAATTTCTGGGGTGTTTTGCCATATGTGAAGATTGACAAGCCGAAGTCCCAGTGAGAATTGCTCCATGTAAAAGATTGCCCTTTTTTTTTGCGTTTTAGATAGATTTGTTTTGATATGGATACATAGTTTTGGCAGAATGACAAACAATAGTAGTAAATCACAATTCTTTCCTTCCCTCTCTGAAGAGCTGAATGTTGAGATATTCAGTTGGATTTTGGTCAAATTAATTTTTATAATTCATAGTTTTGCTCCCACATATAATTTATAAATAATGCTCAGAGTCGGATATATTCCAGATAACTTGACAAGTTAGTTGCTTTACTCCGTTGGCTTATGATTGACATTTTCAGTTTTTCCCGTATAAATGTTATGAGAACGTAAAACTCTACAAGAATTGCTTGCACATGAGCTCTTGTATATAACTACGAATGTCACACCAACATAGCATGACGGTTTTTACATCATCAGTAGTAGTGTATAAAACAAGACATTTCTAACAAAACTAGCTTCAAATAGCGTATTTGCTCCTTGAAGAAAGCATCGACATCGAGTTGTAATCATAACCGTAAAACCACTGCACCTGAGTAATGTTCTCGAGATGCTTTTTTGTGGTTAGATCACACTGTTATCAAAACCATAATTCAACAATGACAACTCTCACATAAATTTGGCAACAAACACTTAAAACTTGTATGGAAATTGTAAATTTATCTATCAAGCAGAATTGAACTACGATTGTAAGACAAACTGTAGAGCCATGACCAATCATAGAACCATTGTCATGGAACACCTATGAGAGAATTGGTAGTGTTTGACATGGAATTCAATATGATAAGATGAATTATTTTAACTGTGAACCGAAGAGGCCTTATAGTGGAGAAGATTGAACTATTCTCTCCACTATCGTTTTCTCCCATTCACTTTCATTAATCCACACGGAACTTTGTCGGCGCAAGAGTTCTTTCTTCTCTCTCTTCTTTTCTTCCCTCTTTCTTTCTCCCATTCTCCAATGTTCAAGTTTCTCAGCCCTCTCTTTCACCTGCATTTGCAAGGTTGAAGAAGTGATCAGAAAGATGACTAAAGACAGCTTGTCAATGGGAATAGATCAAGAAAAACAAATATAAACCAAGTGATCTGAAAAATAAATTAATCCAAAATACGATAGCATACATGTCTTAACTCCAAATAAGCACAAAGGGGAGTGAGAGACGCATGTAATCCATACCATGCAGCAACTATGATGAATAGAACAACAATTCACAGCAAAACAAAGCAGCACTTTATTCACTTTCCTAAAATTCCTCATGCCATCATAATCACATCAAGTTCAGCTTCATTACCATACGACTTTGAGAATTTCCAATAAAAATTCACACTGATTGAGCTCCATCAGAAAATGAAAATTTAACTTCTATACCAGCATGGCAACAGCAGTCCCTAATGATACCACTGCACAAATTCATCCCATCCTACTCTTGTAGATTCTGAGATTAACTTATCAATCAAAAAAATATGCATGTGAATGACAAAATTACAAAAACATCTCAGCCGCTTGTCCTGAAGTAGAACAAGTAACAAAAGTCAGTTATAGACTAATTTACTAACTTATTTTACATCTATTGTTTTGATTAAAAACTCATTATCCAATTTTATTACTATTTCCCAATAGTGTGCACCCTTTTTCGCCAACCGAATTATCATTCACATTTTCCTCCTCAGCCAAAATGCATATGGAGCTTAAGACTTGATTAATTTATTTGATTCGGCTCAACAGAGATTCGCGAGCAATGCTGCCTAGTTTACAACCATCAGATCAATTTCCAATAGTTAATCGCTAGCATCTTTGTACATAATAGTTGTTTACAGTCCTATTGCTCAGTGGATTAGGAAACCAAATGAACTTCACAATCTGTAGTTTTGTAGAGATAATCACTCTTGTTGTCCTATGTCTCAATGTACCAAAATAAACCAATTGTAATGAAACTCACACCTTAATAGGTATAAACAACTAAGGTTTTCGGTATCAGAAAATAGATCAGTAAGCAGAAGCAGTATGCCTACCCAAAGTTAGGGTGGTAGAATCAAGAGTCATTTCTACTTCACGACATATCACAAAAGAGAATTCTGAGAACTTGAAAAGGGCGAAACATAGGGAGCTTACAGGGACGTAATTGTTTCCTTAGGTTAAAATCAATAAGATGCGAGCTCAATTAACGTGCTGCAGTTACCATAGTCCAACAAGCAAAAAGGTATCTTATTCTCTCAAGCTGGAACAACTCCTTAAGATTTCAATCATTGAATAAACATAGAATTACGATATAACATCCCTTTAGATCATCATTACAGCCCATTAAGTCTCATAGCATGTATTCCTAGAGGCTTAACCGCAATTAAATAAGAGATAAAGGTATCTACTTTTTGCAACAAAATACACGAAGCCTGACACCCCACACCAAAAATTTCTCTTATGTAGCAGAATGCTTCAGACAAAAAAAGGAAACCAATTTAATCAGTTCGTCTGACACCCCAAAAACTAAAACTTCAAACTTTCATAAGATGCCACATGATCTCTTCCGCAATACTAAAACGCAGTTGTACAAACACATAGAAAGAGGTATACAAACCAGGGTTTGTTGAAACTCCTCACGAGCAATCTTGCGCTCCTCAGCTTTAACTTTGGCAGCCTCAGCCTTGAGTTTCTTACGTTCCTCATTCGCAATCCTCGTAGCTTCAAGTCTAGCCTCCTCCTTTCTCTGCTTTTCAAGGCGGATCAACTCAGTATCCTTCATATACTCCCTCCTCAAATCCTTGATCTGCTTGGCGTAATCTCTTCTAAGTCCGGCGAGCTTTGTTTCGGCCTCCTTGGGGGTTCTGGGTCTATCCCAGCTCCCGACGAATGAGTTTGGTTCCAAGAAATGGTGGGTCTTTTGATGGTTGTTTTTAGGGATGTTAGTGGTTGAAGAGAAAGAGCGCACGGCTGAGCGTACGACGAAACGAGTGGCGGTGGGCATTTTTACGTGGTGGTTGTAGATGGCCGAGACGGAGAGGGTTTGGCTTTATAATTATATATTTATTTAAATCTGCTTTTAATAAGAATTCGTAAGAAAAAATGATGGGTTGCACGTGGCAGACCCTCGCCCCTCCTTCACTTCACAGTATACAATCATTCCTCTCTCTATCTACCGCCATCTCTTGTAAGTAACCACAGCCACCGGCTTCTCACCACCACCACCACCGTAGCTTTCTTTTTTCTTGTTCTCTCTCTGTATATCGCTTGGATTCTTTTCTATCGCTTAGTATACGTAGTCTTATACGTATACGAGGACAATTTGGCGATGGTCAAGAAGAAAGTACCTGATTGGCTTAACAGCTCACTCTGGTCCACCACCGCCCCATCCGCTAACGATCCCCCTCTCTCCCGATCCTCTGAAGACCTCTCAACTCCCACCGCCGCACCTGTTCCCGTCACGCCTCCCAAACCCCAAGTCAAAGATCATAAAGAATCACGCACAAGCGGTATTAGCAATACCGGCAATAGAAGCAACAACAACAATAATGGAAACAATTGCAACAGTAACGTGGCACCAACTGACGATAATGGTGGCTCCTCCGCAGGACCTTCACCGGAGGATATTTCGAGACAGGCTCAGCTGTTGACTGAGGTTTGATGAAATTGCGTTGGTTTTGGTTTTTATGTTTAATTGTTTTAAAGTTTTTGGGGAGATATTTGATAGCGGAAATTGGAAATGTGAAATTTTGCAGTTGTCGAGGAAAGTGATAAACATGAGGGAATTGAGGAGGATTGCCTCGCAGGGGATTCCTGATGGTGCTGGCATTCGTTCCACGGTCTGGAAGGTACTATTTTTTCTGTGGAACTTCAGTTTCTTTTAATATTTTCGAGTGATGAAGGTTTCAAGTCTCATTTGCTTTGTTAATTTTTAAGGTTTCCAAGACAACGGCTTATTGAATGTAGTTGTGTATGTGTTCTGATTTGATCATTTTGGTAAATAGTAGAGTAAATATGTTTATTCTGCAATCAGACTGTCTTATCTTGTGCCTATCTGAAACTTAGTTTACTGGATTGGCAGCTCTTGCTTGGATATTTACCACCAGATCGTTCAATTTGGTCAACTGAATTGGCTAAGAAGAGATCTCAGTACAAGAATTTCAAGGATGAGCTTTTGATGAATCCTGTATGTACTTTTGGTACTTTGAGGCCTATTATGATTCTAAGAATTGAGTATTTTGACATAAGCAACTCAGGTGATTTTGAAGGACTAGATCTTTAGCTTGTTATGCAATTTGTTGACATTGGCTTAGTACTTAAATGTGACATATATATTATGTTGCACGGCTATCTATAGCTTTCCTAACTATCTGTGATTGTTCAATTGCATACAGATATCAATGTATATTTTGGATCCTCCTTCCATGAACATATATGCTTTGAGTTTATTCTAAAAGCTAAATTCCCTGTGACATTTGAAGTTCTAATTGTTTTTGTGGCTGGTTAGTCAGAAATCACGAGGAGGTTGGAGAAATCGACAGGTTGTGACAATGATGAGCCAAAATCTGAAAGTGTTGGTATGCTCTCAAGATCGGAGATAACTCATGGAGAGCATCCATTGAGCCTTGGGAAGACCAGCATCTGGAATCAGTTTTTCCAGGTATTTAATCAAGTGTTCTACAGATGCAGAATTCTAAACCCAGGCAGATTCTTTCAAAATCCTGATTATCATATCTATTGGGCTTAAAACACACCATGATTTCTTGTTTGCTACTGATCCTTTTATTCTCTTGAGAGGAAGCATTTGCATTCATTTGATATGTTACGATATCAAAATCATAACTTTGTCTACTTAATTATTCGTTCATGTAAGCAACGTAATTGTGAAGCATAATCCCCTGGACTTCTAAAAAAGAACTAGTTCTGACCGCACAGCTATGAATTTTTTATAAGTGCTACTGTTGGTTTAGATTGGTATAGGTGATACCGGTGCCCCAAACTTTATTTCCCCTTCCTGGCATGTCAGCAGGATAGTACCATAGTAAATGTTAGCATAGTGCCTCTGTTGTTAAAGTTGATATTTGCAACATTGTCCTAATGGTTTGGACTCACATTTACGTATGTTTATCATGCTTCAATAGCTTTTGAACAAATATATGCCATGTCTATAATATTACTTTTCACCTTCAAAACTTCAGTTCCTATGCTGTATGATGATTACCGTACCGTTAACCAAACTTTTTTCATTTGCATAATTTATGCTACTTAAACTTTGGAATTTGGTAGGACTCAGAAATCATAGAACAGATTGATCGAGATGTAAAGCGCACTCATCCAGACATGCACTTCTTCTCTGGGGATTCACCTTTGGCAAAATCTAATCAGGTGTGCTGTTGTACATTCTGTTTGATATTTGGTTTAAGATAACTTGTGGCTTACTTAATTTTTTTCCTTATTAATTTTTTTCCCCTAACATTTTCAGGATGCTTTGAGAAACATATTAATTGTATTTGCCAAGTTAAACCAGGGTATAAGATATGTTCAAGGGATGAATGAAATTTTAGCACCACTATTCTATGTGTTCAAAAATGATCCAGATGAGGAAATGACGGTGAGTGTCTATGCTTTTTTCTCCTTTAAATTGTGTTGTAATCAGTTTCATCATAACGTTATTGTATCGTGAATTCTCTTCCTTGACGGTTTAAGTTTTGAAATTTATGTTATTATGCTTATAGAATCATTCCTAGAAGTTCCATTAGCATCCAAGGAATATGATAAAATTTTTGGATAATTTGTGGATGCAAAAATGAATGGTTGCCAAATTCACTAGTAAGTAATGTTGACAAGAATATTTCATAATATTGTTAGAAATGGTTTGTGGCTAATTGTGATATGACTGTCAATTGTTTCATAATTATTTGGTTTCATTTTCTTTATCATTTTCTGTATTTAAGTTATGCAGGCCGGTGCTGAAGCAGACACATTCTTTTGTTTTGTTGAGTTATTGAGTGGATTTCGGGATCACTTCTGTCAACAACTTGACAACAGTGTTGTGGGAATTCGTTCAACAATCACAAAGTTGTCACTGCTTCTGAAGCAGAATGATGAAGAACTCTGGCGGCATCTTGAGATCACAACTAAAGTAAGATATGCTTCTATTTTCCCTCATTGAGAAAAGTGGTTAGTTTTCCTGTGATAAGAGAATTATCCTCCGAACTTTGACATTAGGTTATTGTCCTTCAGATTTTACATTCGGCTTCGGCTCCGTACTTATACATAGATTCATGATTATGTGACAGGCTTATACTTTTGATACCTCTCAAGTCGGACTAGGTTGTCTAAAGGACTTGACTAGCTTTGACTTTACTCGTTAATCTGGCATATATACTCTCTTAATAGCCATCAACTTGATGCAGTATGGGATCTCTAGGTTTTCGTGGTTCATCAATGCACTCAAGAGGGCATTTTGACTTTAATTTTTCTGGCTACTAACCTTAAACATGTCTCTTATTGGTAATAGTTTCTTCACTGTTTCTGTTTATGAGATATGTATTTTTGTAGTTCTGGCATAAGATGGGAATTACATTGAACGAATGTTAATATCTTTCATCATCTTACTTGAAAAATTCACTTAAAAGTCATTAGGCTGTGCATGGTTGCAAGAATCATGAAAATGGCTAGTCCAATTCATAAATTAGGTTCAGGAATTCTGTTATTTGTGATTGCAGTACCTGTTAATTGATTGTCAAATATTACTCGGGGTATACTTTTTTAAGTCTTTTCATCTGACAGTTATAATGTTAAGTAACTTTTATGTTCAGTAAGGATCCATTGTCAAAATCTTTAACAGATGTATTATTTTGGCTAAATCATCATACTCAAAAGGACTTTCTGCTTTGTGTTTGAAAATAACAGGTCAACCCCCAATTTTACGCCTTTAGATGGATTACCCTCCTCCTGACACAGGAATTCAATTTCGCTGATAGTCTGCATATCTGGGACACGCTTCTAAGTGATCCTGAAGGTCCTCAGGTGAGTTCCAAATTTTTAGTAGTCTGTTACTGAATCCGGAAGATGCTTTATGGTTTTTACATGCTTTTCAATATAGAATAAGAGAACTTTTGGATCAAGAAAAAAGATAAAAACAAACTTCCCTTAACAAGTCTTGAACTTTTACATGTTCTTACACTGTAAGCCCTGAACGGGTCATTTTAAGAGTTCTACTGCATTAGGACTGGTGATCTATAGATAGGCCTTTTGCAACACCGTCTGTCTCTCTCTCTACCTATGTGTATATACTAATTATATGCATAATTGATGTTTGGCATTGCTGAAGAGAAGAAGTTCATTTCCTTCCTGAGTTTCACATTTTTTTATTGATTTCTACTCACAATTAGATGGTGGAGCACTTTTACATCACGGTGTTGACATTGATGTTCCTGATGTTAAAAGTGATGGAAATTAGAGTTTGGAAAACTAATAACTACTTACACTTGTAGGAGACTTTACTTCGGATATGCTGTGCAATGCTTATTCTCATACGGAGGCGCATATTAGCTGGGGATTTTACTTCAATTCTCAAACTACTGCAGAACTACCCCCCGACAAATATCAGCCATTTGCTTTATGTTGCAAACAAATTGCGATCTCAACCATCAGACTGATTTCTTGTGCCCTAATTGTACGTTTTAACACTTTTTCTTTTCTGCTTTATTTTTGTACTGGGTAGCTCATATTTGTACATTGCTGGATGTAGAGGTTGGGTAAATGTCGTGTGTCCATTTCGTCTCTTATTTTTGGTTACTGTCATCTTGGTAGTGTAAAACTTTCACTGCTTCCCTCTTCTTTCTTCCTAAATTCAGAAGTTAGTTACCTAACATACATAGTTCTGTATTTGGATATCTGCTTGTTATAGTTGTTTTTTCTTCCGCCTTCTTCTTTGGCACAAGCAAAAGTTATATATGTTAAATGTCAATTACTGTCGGGCTATCTTAGTGTGAGCTTGCTATCTACAGCTCACATTGTTCCAACGGACACTTCTGTTCTTGCAACAAGTATGGGATAGGGTCTGCCTCTACTTGAAAGTTTTTGAACTGATTCTGATATTAGCCCTGGTTCGAATCAGTTTAAGTTGTTAGTTGAAATTGTTTCTTCCAAATTGACTGGAAGGTTAGAAGAAATAAAGAACCTTTAGTCAAATCACACAAATGAAATTTGTTTGTTATCGTAGATAATATAATTCTCCTATTATTCCTTCACTGTCCCTAAATTGAAATCAATGGTCAGGTTTGAGTTGATCATTGCGAAATTGTCCTCGTCTACGTATATTAAGCGATTGAAAAGAATCCAAGCGATATATAGAGAGAGAACAAGAGAGAAGCGAGCTATGGTGGTGTGCTGGTGGTGGGTACTTAAAAGAGAAGCCGACGCCTGTGGTTACTTAGAAGAGACGGCGGTGAGCATTGTTTTCCTCTTCTGCTTCGCGGTAGATAGCGAGAGAAATGATTGTACAATGTGGAGCGCCAGGGTATGCCACGTGCAATCCATCATGTTTTTTCCTTTCTGAATTATAGGTTAATTTTGCAAACTTAAAAAACAATTAAATGATCAAATTTTTATTTTTTTAATTCTTGCTCCAGAAAATACCTCAAATTTAATTAAACTAACTAATTAACTTTTATTAAATTGTTTAACTAAATTATATCATTTTAGAATTAAAAAATCTTAATAAAACTCGTTACCTAAATTGTCAAAATTAAAAACCTTAAATCAATTCGTTGTAAAATTAAGATTTCATTCAGATTATTAAAGACTGTGTGCTAGCATGGGACAGTGAACTATTGCCTCGTATCAACACGAGAGTGTGTTGTCATGAATTACTTCACCTGACACATTCTTCTCGCACCATTACAACAACAGTGCTTGTTGCAGTAAGTATTTAACATCTTTTCTTCGATTCCAAAATGACAAAGTTTGATTTAAAAATTTTCAATTCTAAAATAACATAGTTTAGTTAAATAATTTAATAAAATTTAATTAGTTAGTTTAATTGATTTTAACGTCTATAAATATTAAAAGTGTCTCTCTTATATGACAACCGACGTTAGTAATATTAATGAAAATACTAATGTCAGGTTAATATTAAAAAAATTAAAATTTTAAATATTTAATTATTACTTTTTAAAATTCAGGTTACAAAATTTAATAAAATTTAATTTTTTTTAATTAAACCAAAGCAGATTTAAGTAAATATATAATTTTAAAGACTCATTCACTCCATCGCCCATTCTCTATCTACTCCACCATAAGACATGGGCTGTCGTGGAGGTTGTAAGAGCAGATCCTGGCCCATGATAAAGTCGGACCCCAACCCATAACAATGTCTGAATGTGGGCTATTAGTATTAACATTCCCGTTCAGTTCACTCCACCTACACCGTCTCCCTCCACCTGTCAGTCTTCTTCAACGGAAAACAACAACAATACCTCTCGTTTCCTTTCGTCTGGTTCCCCGATAAAACACGCAAATTCTCCCTCACCAAGCCACTGTCACCGTCGTTCGATGCTCTCCATTCCCTAGGCTGTTCTGGGGCCTCAGGACGATGAGGACAGCCCATGACCGCTTCTTAAGTTCAGCTATTGAGTTTTCAAGTTGGAGTGTTGATGGAACAAGACCGCTCACCGTCGTCGGACCTTGGGGAATCATCGGAGCCGGTTAAACTCATCGAATGGGAGGACTACGAGCACGAGGTTGCCAGGTTGTGGAGCCTCTCATCTGCGCTCAAAGAGGCTAAAGATAAGAAGCTAACTCTTGAACAGAAGCTCCAGCCTCTCATTCAGGTAGGGTTTTGTATATGCACAAATTTGTTGGGAATAATGTTCAATTGAGCCGGGAATTCCACAATTGATGAACTTTTTGCTGCATATCAGAACTTTTATGATCTTGTCATAAAGCTTCTAATTCTATTTTAGAAGAAGAGAAGCATCTTTGTAATTTTTTCATCTAGGTTGCTCTTAAATATTAGATTATTATAAGCCACTAGTATTCGCATGGCATTTTCTCTGTTATGATTAAATACTATTGATATAATTATTTACTAGGATGCTTGTTAAGTTGAACGGGATTTCTTTGTGCTGTGCAAAGTATGTTAAAACAGCTAGTAATATGGGCTTTCCATGGCTCTAGTTCCGCAATTTTCAGTGTCAAAAAGTAGGAAAATTTGATCAATGTACTCTGTTTGCTTTTGCCTTTTATGTTGATCGTTCAAACTCTGAGTAATAGCATTAATTCGTTTTTGTACCTTAACGTAGTCATAAAAATAATTACTATGGTTTCTAAAAAAGAATTGTCTTGCTTATGGATTTATTGTCCTCATATCTTCCCTCTTGGATTCTTGGCCCTTAATTGATTAGCCCGCGGATTAGCGGGCGGCAATATGCTGAGCAGGTTCAAACTGAGTCATTAAGTCGATTAAATGAGCTTGAGGAGATGCGGAAGAAGATAGAGGCTAGAAAATTGATTATAGAGAACATGTCAACGCATACTAAGGTCTTGGTTGAGGATGCTAAAAGGGAAGACGAACAGCTTAGGTCTGAAGTCCGATCACTTTTGGTTGCTGGAACTGCACTTTCTACTGCCAGCAAGCAACTTCAGGTAAAAGAATATAGTAAAACATTTAACACTCAAATTCAAGGTGTTTTTTTCCTTTTCTGTGAGACTTTTAGAAGTATTTACTTGTGTATTTCATTGTTACAGTCCATACAAGGCATTTCCAATGATTGTGTTTTCTGTAAACTTAGACAACTAAAAAGAATTTTAGTTCATTGCTTTTACTTACTGATATATGTTGAATGGGTACAGTGAACATATAGTATACTAACTAATATATGTCGGTGTTGGTATTGCTGCAAGAGAGGCTTTTCAAATTTGGTGGTAGAAAACATAGGACTACCTACATATGATATGCCCTGGATCATGTCTTATTTGCATTCCTTTTTGTTTTCCTACTATTAGAAATAAGTAGATCAACCCTTCCAGAAGTTCATGAAATTAGAATGGTTCCTACATAAGGGTGTAGTGGTTGGAAATGACTTCCATTGTACTCTTCATTATCTCATGACCGGAAGAAATCCTAACTTAATTAGAAGTTAGCTCTGTTTTGTTGAATTTTGTGCTTATTTATTTGAATTATGCTACAGTAGAATTGGTGCTCAGCAACTTCTCATTTCATTCTGATATTAAACTGATAGTATTCCTATTGAATACTTTCTCATGCCATAGGAATCTAGAAAACTGCATGCTGGAGAAAGGGGCTATACTCGTCTTAAGAATCTTGAGAAGATGCTGAGGAAAAGGCAGCAGTATATGATATCCCAAGTGTCATTGCTTTATCCTGTAAAGATAACAGCTGGTCCTTCTGAAGAGCAAGAACTTGAATCATTTCCAAACAGCGGTACATCAGGTAATGTGTTTGTGAGTTTAAAAAATGTTGCTTCGGTAACTTAAGATGAAGCAACAGCTTAAGGTTCTTTTCCATTGGGAGGGTAACCCTGAAACAAGGAAATGACTATTTCGTTCATGATTTCCTCCACTATTATGTAGATGTCTTCAACTTAGTTATATGTTCATTGTAGCGACTTTCTAAGCCTTTTTGCCCCTTCTTTCAATTACTATCATTATAAACGCTTCATTTAGGAAGGTTTCTACTTCAGGCAAAGTTCTCATATCTTTGGTTTTGGGTTGGCTTGTTGCGCTTATTAAATTTTTTTTTATCAGCAGAAGTATCTGCAGCTCCCTTTGTTTGAGTGCCTCCGAATCAACTTTTGATTAGCTTAACTTTAGTTGTATTGACTTCCCTGTGTGCGTACACTTGTGCTTGCTTGCGGGTGTTTGAAAAGCAAATGCTCTGTGGCCATATTATGTTTGGAATATTCTCCTTTTATTGATTCATTGCTCTAATTGAAGCATTACAATTGGTGGTAGAGCCCGGTATATATCATCTGTTGCCCTGATGTATTATGCAAATTGCTGGGATTTTTGTCATACCAAGTTTCCTTTCTTTTACAGGGAATTCCACTGGATCTAAACCTGTTAATCAAGGCTCCTTAACAATTTTAGGTCTGCATTTGAGCATGGCTCCTTTTACAAAGAAGAGCTTTTTCACCAATAAGAAGGAGGTCCAGATGTCTGCAAGTGCACTGGGATACGTTGCACATGTGTGCTCTTTCTCCTTTACTTACCATATTTTATCAGCTATTCTCTTCATGAATTGGATTTTGTTACTTCCATAAGGGATGACATACATCTAGATTTATGAGATCATAATTTTATTCTAAAAAATTTCATGTCTAGGTCAAGATGATTTGTTGATTGTTAAGTCTGTCATTTTTTGTTATATGATGATTATACTTTCCTCACCGTTAAATTGTTTTCCTTCATCTTTCCTTTGGTAGGATAGTGAATAATATGCTTTGGTTTATATTCAAACTTTTCTTTCTTGATAAATTATTTTATTGAAAAAATTTGTTACATTTCATGCAGAAAGAAATATCTATGCTGTTTTGTTGGATGCGACATTCAAAGCTATAATTCGATCTACTTTTGATAATTTAAACTTGCTTCATTTGTTGATGCCTTTTGCAGGCTGTTTCACTCACAGCTTCCTACTTACAAGTTCCTTTGCGCTACCCTTTGCGCCTTGGAGGTTCTCATTCTTATGTTCGTGATTTTGCTCCTTCAATAGAGCTCGCATCATCTGATTTGTCGTCAAGTACATCATCTATGGTGAATACTAAATTTGTTGAATTTCCCCTCTGTTTAGAAGGTCAAGATACAACACGAGCAGCTTATGCTGTATTCCTGTTGAACAAGGTAGTGAGTTGTCTCTGCCTGGTCCCATTTTCTTTTAGGTTTTATCGTGACTGTTGCAGTTCCATATTGCCTGTGATAAAACTTTTACTCTGGTGTTGCTTTTCCCCTTCAACATTTTGTAGGTTGCATTCTTACCAAAACCTTTAATCATTATAATTTCCAAAATTCTATTTACTCTTAGGAAAGTTCATACAAAGAAATAATTAGCTTCAGCCACCATTTCGTTGTGTAATGTGTATGTACGGCTTAAATCCTTTATGCATTGATGTTATTGCCATTTCAACGCCCTCAAAATACATGTAGGGATATCCAATTTCTTCTTTTGGTTATCTTTGGGATTGTTTATTGATTTTACCTTATCTTATTCGATTCTTTTTTAAATTAGGATGTATATTAGAAGGGAAATAATCACCCAACAAACTCCTGGGGTTATGTGTGTATCTTTTGTTTTCTTCCATAAAATTTATCCAAATTTCTGTATTAGATAAAACGTTATCTTGTCTTTTCTCAATTAACTTTAATTTTCTGCAATGGGTATAGGATTTGGAGCAGCTTTTGAATTACATTGGTGCCAAAAGTTTGGGACCACGCCAAATACTGGTCAATTTGAAAGAACTTATACGGACAATACAGTCTACTGAGTTTTTAGATTCATGATGATCGTCGATCTCTAAAGTAACTTTCCACCTTTGTAAACGGATCATTTGTATTCTTATACAGGTGCTAATTTTTGAAGTAGCGCCATTTGCATTTGCAGATTTTCCTCAATTACAGCTTGATCCATAGAAGCTGATGTTTTAAGTCGAAGTTCTCGCATCTCAAAATTCTAATTATCTCATTCAATGTTTTGAACAGTCAATGGCATCACTTACTAGCGATTTAATTTTTCAAACATAAATATTTCTGACTTTTTAGGTTACAGATACATTGACTATGAAATCTTTCATTCTGATGTTAGAACAGAATTGACCAACTTGGATTTCCTTTTGTTCAAAAGGGCTTGGTGTAGCTTTCACCCCTATAATTGAAACTTTTTGTGTAATATGTGCGTGAAAGTTAAACGAGTCCTCGTACTTTGGTTCTCTGTAATGGTTACACAGGCCACAAATTCCTAGGACTCTTTGTAGTCTTGTTTCTGTTTTTCATTTTTTAATTTTTATATTGTTCAGATTTGACAATAAAAATCTATAATGAATTCAAACATTTGTAAAAATGTATCAAAAAGTGGGAAAGAGTTTGATGGTAAAGTAATAAGTTATCAATTCTACCAGTGGCAATCACTTAAATAGGGTAAAATGCATGCTCTTATGTTAACAGGCATATATGAACATGTTAAAATAGAAACAATGATTAATTAAAAAAAATATAATTTCACATTCATTAATAAAAATGATTATATTTTTTTGTTAAAATTTAGAAGAGTATTTTTTTTCCATTCATTTTTAATTCACATACAAAATATTTATTCGTTATTTTAGAAATAAAAAGTACAACAATAATCATATAAGAAAATAATGAGATATTGTCTTGATATTTATTCCTCATTATTTTAGTGAATATCGCAATTAAATTAATAGATACATCATATATTTAAATTAAAAATTAAATTATTTTTTATCTGAATTTAGGTTTAAAATCCTTTTAAATGTTAAAATTTGTCATATTTTATTGTTTAAAAATAATTTCAATATTTTGTTATCTTTACATATTTAACCTTAAACTCAAGTAAAATCATTTCAATTTTTTTTGGTCAAGGTCAATATTTAAATGTGCCTTTCAACAAAAACTGATTTGAGTGGTTCCACGTCAACTATTCAAATTAATTATTTATTTTTAAAATTTTAGTTATATTTATTTTACTAACTTTAAGAACCGACCAATTTATTAAATTGATCAATTAATTTTTGTAAATTAAGAAATTTTTATAAACTAAAATAAGTCAATCAATTTTTATTTAATTATATTTTAAATTAAACTTCAAATTATTCAAATAAGTAATGACAATATAATTTAATTTTATTCAATCTTTAGTTGATTTTATGACGATTTAATATCTGTTGACATTTTGGAACCATAAACCTTTTTTTAAAAAACTTTTTTTACAATTTATTTTACATTATAATCTTCAATACTTAGTTTGGGTTCATAGCCCTTTGTATAACTTCATTACACGTCCTTTTAGACAATGTTATTTTATGTTCTAGTTTTAGCCAATCACAGATAAACAATGTTATCTTATTTAACAATTAAAGAAATCAATTGATCAAGACAATGTTATTTTATTAAGTTTTAATAAGAAAATATCGTTATAATTCTGAATTGTCAAAATCTGATTGGACCAAATTTCATGTTAAAGAGAAATTATATGCCTAGACCCAAACTAACTTTTCGTCATCCTCTGGTTATTTACTCCGAAAATGGAAGAGAAGTAAAGAAATTTAACTACTCTCTGACCTCTAATTACAGATGTGGCATATTTCAATGCACTAGGATGTTTCTCATGAAGATGACAAACATACTAATGAAGGTTGCTAATTTTATGATGATGATGCATTACTATGCACCAGATGTCGTTTTACTTTTGATCTTGATTTTTTGATAATTAAATAACTTAAATAATTATATCTGAAAAATAATTATATCTTTAAATAGTGGGGATTTGATCCATCCTTGAATTAGATCATGTTATATGAAGAAATTGTTTCTAAAAATTATGGAGCCCTAAGTAGTCTTCTTGCAGTTATAAATAGACTACCTTCACAAGGATCATAGTATGTAAGACAACTAAAGAATTTTAAAACAATATGAAAGTTGAATTCCAAGGTATTGAAAAAATAAAGCAGGTGCAGATCTATAACTTGAGACAAGAATTTAAGCTTGTTAGGATAATGAAACAAAAGTGTCAAAGAATATATAGATAGAGTTACAAAAATGTTGAATCAAGTAAGATTTCTTGGTGAAGAGTTATCATAAAGAAGGATTGTTGAAAAAGTTATAAAAATAACTTTATCTGAAACGTTTGAAGCCACAATCTTATCACTTGAAGACGCATGGGATTTGTCTAAAATCACTATTATAGGGAGAAAAGAAAAGCCTTTAGAGAAGAAGCAAGCTCAATTAAGAATGCATTTATTGCATCTTAAAAAAAGGCATATTAAAGATGCAGAAGGGTCTTTATTTAAAAATAGACAAACACAAGAAGTTTACTAAAAATGGTGAAGGAATAAATAGAAAAAGAAAATATCCTTCTTCTCCATATTGTAAAAAGACTAATCATACATAATTTTTTTTGTGGTAAACAAATTTTAGCCTAAAAATAGTTTGGACATGTGGAATAGAGTTTGAAAAAACAAAACTAGTCTATAAACTCAAGCTTTGCCAACTCATATTAATAAGAATTTGAAATGCAAGAGAAAAAACTTTTTATTGTTGCTACTAAAGAATGTTTTACTGCAATTTAAAATAATGATACTAGGAGGATTGATAGTGGATGGACTCATTATATGTCAAAAAATTTGAAATATTTAAAAACCTTGGATAGAGTATACACTTCTAAACCAAAGCTTGGTGATGGAAGACTTGTAAATGCTGAAAGAAAAGGTTCTACCGTTGTGCAAACTCTGTCAAGTAAAAAGCTTATTTTTGATGTGTTACTTGTGCTTGAAATTAACCATACTTTATTGAGTATTGCATAACTTCTAAACAAGAACTACTCAACCAATTTCAAGAACAAATTTTAAGAAATTATTGATCCTTCTAACATAAAACTTTTATCCATCAAAATGCTTAGGAGCTTTAATATTGATTGGAAAAATAATGAAGCTAAAGCTCTTGCTATTATTTAGTATATTTTTTCTTTTTGGCACAAAAGGCTTGGTCACATACATTGTGATGGTTTGAAAATGCTTTAAAAGAGAAAAATAGTGAATGAATTGCCCAAAATGGTCGTGGACTCTATTATTTATGATGTTTGTCAAATTGGAAAGTTGAGCAAGTTATTTCTAGTATATCAAGTATAGAAAGCAAATGAAAAACTCCAACTTAAGCACACTGATATATGTGGACGTATATGTGTGCCTCCTTATAGTGGTAACAAATATTTTCTTTTGTTCATTGATGGTTTCTTTAAATATTGTTGGTTTTATTTTCTTAAAAACAATATGAAATGTTTTCTATGTTTTAAAAATTCAAGGAAACAGTGGAATATCCAAATGCTTATATAATAAAGACATTAAGGTTTGACAATGGTTCTAAATATACCTCTATACAATTTCGGACTTTTCCCCAAAAGGCAGATGTTCATCATCAAACAGTCACTTATACACCTTAGCAAAATTATGCAAATGAAAGGAAAATTAGATTAATCATGAAAATGTAAGATGTTTAATGTTTAAAAAGAAATTACCAAAGAAGTTATGGGCAGAAGTGGTAAGGCTTGTTTTGCATCCTCATAATAGACTTCCAATAAAACTATTGAAGAAAAAAAAAACTTACAAAGCATGGTAAGGTGTTAAGACATCATTGGCTCATTTGAAGATATTTGGAAGCATATGATACACACACGTTCCTAATGTGAAAAAGGACAAGCTTAATTTTAAAGTTGAGGTTGGTGTTTTGTTGGATATAATTATGTGTCTAAAGGATACATAATCTTGAATCCTATAACTAAAAAAGATGTATATAAGTAGAAACGTAAAGTCTAATAAGGATGGTGCTTAAAATTAGGAGAAAATGACTTGAGAATCCTTTGATAACAATAATGTTGAAAATGTGCCCCAACTATATGATGAAAATTATGAGTAGTTGTCTGATAATGAGCATTATGTAGTTAGGGGAGCAAGAACTCTTGAGGATATTTATGGTAAATGTAACAATAATGTAATTGAACATGCTACAGTTGATTAAGCTTTGAACTTTCTTAAGTGGAAAGAAGCTATGAAGGAAGAATTTAAGTTGATTATCAAAAACAACATCTGCCTACTTATTGACAGACTTAAAAATCAATAAATAATTGGTATAAATTGGGTTTTTAGGCTAAAGATGAATCATGATGGTTGAGTCAGCAAATACAAAACCATATTAGTAATGAAAGACTATTCTTAATAACAAGGTATTATTGTTATCGATACTTTTGCTCTTATGGCTATATTTGATATAATTAGATTATTACTTGATCTTGTTTCGTACAAAGGATGAAATTTTTTTCAACTTGATGTCAAATCAACCATCCTTAATGGTGTACTTGACGAAAATATTTATATTGAAGAACTTAAGGGTTATATTTTTCAAAATATTGTTGATAAAGTTTATTTATTTAAAAGGGCATTATGTATTCTAAAATAGGATCCCAAAGCTTGGCACGAACAAATTAACAACTACTTGGTTGGCTTGGGATTTGAAAGGAGGATAAATAAAGCAACTTTATGTATAAAACTAGAAAATATTGAAATTCTAATTATATCAATTTATAATAAAGATATTCTTTTCATTGAAAATGATTCAAAATTAGTAAAAGAATTCAAAAAGCAAAATAGAGAGCTTATTGAAATGAATGGTCTAAGATTGATGTGCTATTTTTTAGGAATGGAAGTGCCACAAGCATTAAATGGCATTTTTATTTATTAAAATAAGTAAGCAATAAAGTTATTAAAGATATTTTTTAGGATACAAAGTTGTAAGCACATATGCAATCTAAGGATTTAACCTGAAATCTAATGTTGGCTTGAAATTAATTAAATTTTCAATTTTTATAAGCATAATTGGCTCCTTATTATATTTATCAATTATTAGACTTGACATTAGGTATACAACTAATGTTTTGTTTATGTTTTTGCGTATGCCTATTGAAAATCATCTCAAGAAAACAAAAAAGATCTTTAGATACATTTAAAGCATTATCTCTTTTGAAGTGTTCTTTAGGAAGTGCTCAAGTAAAAAGCTTCTTAGTTGCATAGATAGTGATTGGCAAGATCAATAGAAGATTCAATAAGTACTTAAGCTATTATTTTTCACGTGGTTCATGAATCATTAGTTAGAGTTCAAAGAAGTAAGTATCAGTTGTTTAATCTACTTCTTTGTTGCAATTAATCAAGGCTTGTGGTTAATAAAAGTGTTGAATTATTTAAAGATGAAGCAAGAAAATGCCAAAGAGATTCTATGTGACAATAAGTCAATTGTTGCGGTGGTTAAAAATCTAGTTTTTCATTGCTAGACAAAACATATTAAGATCATGTATCATGCAATTAGAGAAGCTAAAAATTGATAATGCATTATCAAACAAATGAATAGTTGGTTGATATCATCATAAAAGGACTGCAAATTTTAAGATTTGAAGACTTGAGATAAAACCTTGGAGTTGTTGATAATTTTTGCATCAAGGATGAATGGTGAAGGGTGATGATTTTATGATGATGATGCATTACTATACACTAGATGTCATTTTGTTTTTTATCATGATATTTTTGTAATGATTAAAAGAACTTAAATGATTGTACCTTAAGTTGATAGGAGACAAATCCCCTTAAATTATGGAGAGTGGATATTAACTTTACTTTTATATTTGTATATATAGTACTTGAAGAAATGAAATGAAATGAGTTCCATTTACAAAAATCCTTTCTTTTGGAGAAATTTTCCTTCTTTCATTAGAGCAATGGAGTCCTTTGCATGCATTTTATGCTTCTAAATATGGTTATATAAATCAAACTTTCCAATTCACTAGTTTAGTATTTAAGATAAAAGTGGTAAGGACATTGAAAAAGAAGAACATGGTTCTCGAGATCTAGTTACATGGTTTTAGGTATTTAAGTTTTTATTATGTTATTTTTGTTTACAAGATGGGATAAGTGGGTGTATATGAATATTCTCTAGGAAAATGCATAAAAAGTTGCAGCTTTCATGCCAGGCCTCGGAATTCGCTATAATTGTTTTCAGTAGTGAACTTTCCGAGAATAAGAAATAGGCAGAGAAAAATGCAACAATGGCTACTTAGCCATCTTTTAAACAATGCAAGTCTATGCATACATATTTCGTGTATAATTATAGTAATACAAACAATGGTTTACATAAAAATAATTTCTTGATTTTGTTTTTAAGAGAGTAAGAAAAGTTAAATACTTTGAACTATCATTCTATATGCCTGTGGATATACTAGTTAACACTCGAGCTTGTCACACTAAATTACCTTTTTTATTTATGATACGTTATTTAATTGCATTTATCTTTAAATTTAGTCTTGACCTTGTATCTTTTGATTTTCATAAGTATGCTAAGCATTTATTGATGATTCATAAATTGTTTCATATTTTAAATGTCCTTCCATATACTTTTAATACTTAAACATATTTATACATATCTAGAGAACTAGGCTTTTAAAGAAAATTTTGTTGTTTATTTTGAACTTAGGGTTTCATGGATAATTAATTTTCATATGTTATCGTTTTGTTCTTTGGAAAAGGAAGATGATGAAAAGCTCCAACAAATTGTAATATAATCATTCTCATCAAAGACAAAAGATACTTCCGAAGCAAGCTTTCTAAGAAACAATAAATTAATAATTTTATTGACCTTTAAAGAGATGCTCCTACTTTTTTATTTAAGAAACAATAAATTAATAATTTTATTCACCTTTAAGGAGATGCCCTAACTTTTTTATTCACACTATTTTGACTCTAACCATCCCTTTCCATTACCACCTATATTAAACCTTGCCATCCCTTATTGCAGCTTGATCATTAGTATCCCAAATTTTCAACATTTTTCTTTATTTGTTTCCCTCTTTTGGTGATTTTATTGTGTAGCAAAGAATTCTTCTAATTTTCATATTCCTTACCATTTCTAAAATGAAACTTTCAAAATCTCTTTTTTTTTCCAGCACTCATTACTTTATCAATATAAAATTTGAGTACGATCAACTTGTCTTTCAACCTCTCTTATCAACTACTCTACCTTCTTCTATAGTAAACTCAATTTCTTACAACACAGTGTACTAAGTCCATCACAGATGTTAAGGTTCAAACCTCAAACCATGATATAAGCAATACATCTTATGGCGTTCAGCTCACTTTTATTGCTAATGTTTAATCTCTTAGCTTTTAGATGAACAAACACGATAAATAAACTCAATATCACATTATTTGTAACACACCACTCCCATAGAGCATAAGCCCAAAAATACCAAATGATATTTGAGAATATACTCGATGAAAATGGTACATTAGGATAATCAAACTAACTCATTAAAGACATCAAACATATCATATACATCAAACATATCATAAGCATTCTAAATGTTAATTTCTTCCTATTTCATTCACAAACATAAAAGTCATATGTGTCATTACAATTCAAAATTCACATATACATTACACAATATTGTTTTGAGTTCAGTCTCAGTACTAAATATATAACATGAAATGGGATGCTAATACACAAGACTCTAACTCGACTCTTTAGATTCAACTGATCAGCGTTTCAAGCCATTCTGGTCCCCAAAATGCAAGTACTAGACTTTTAGTAGATCACCTTAGTAGCTAGAACTCCCTTGAACTTGAAAAAAATAATGCTATAATTTTGATGAGTTTGTGAACTTAATGAGTGAATCATCATTGATGTATTCACTCAGGTAATATCACAAAAACAAGTATATCAAAGTTTATCATCCTTCCATAAGCATATCATGTAAGCTAGCATTGCATATCACAACACATATTCCATTAACTTCTACTGTATTTCAAAACAATTCAATAATTCATTTCAATTCAATCATTTGATACATGTAGGGATGTACATGCAAATGCACATGTGTTCTTTTTATTTTGTTGCGACCAAGTGCCTATCAACCCAATTTCACTGTCCCGTATTCGTTGTGGATACCGAGATCATATGTGGCCCGTGTCCATTGTGGATACCGAGTCCATATATTATTTGAGCTTGAAGTTCTTTTTCATAATCTTGAGCTCAAAGCCCTTTTTTACACATTGATCACTTTGTTCACAACTTCTTTATCTGATCAAGCATTTCAACGTGATGAGATGCATCATTTCATATGATATGTTTTCACTTCCTTTCATCTCTGTGTACTTATGCCACATATATCAAACTCCTCAGATCTAAGTCCAGCAATTATCAATAAGTTGTGCACACATTCCAAATTAAACATACAATTCATACAAAAGCATATATAAATGATTTTACATATCTAAGTTGACTCACAATACAATTTAGAAAAGTTATTTCCTCGATGTTTTGGAAATGCCTAGATGTTGACGATCACCTTGCGCGTCTATTGTCATGCAATAGATACACACACTATTCAAAAATCACTAATTTGTTTAATCATATGAATATACAATCATGCACATGTATATGTGTCATGTTTCAATGCATGCTCAATTAACTTTTTGGGTATGTATTCTTATGCATAGATCTTGACTATTCAATTTGTGCTTATACACCTTAAGACCATTCAAACATTATATCTTGTATACCACCATTTTGCAATCAGGTTTGTACCTTTAAGTTAGCTTGATTTACTTGAAATTAATCAACCATACATTACACTTATCCTTGAACATTTTCATGATCAAAAAGCCTCTTACAACACACACATAATTATTACTTCAAATATGGAATTTCAGCAAGCTTGATCTATACATTCACCAAACTTTTTTCAGCAATATATATTCATATATTTACCCAATTCTCATTCATAATTACCCCATGTTCTTCAATGCTCATTCTTCCATACCTTATACACATTACTCATGTACTTAAGATCATATTTGCATTAAAAGAAGTCATTTATTCCTTTACCAAATCATAATTTCCATATTTCAACACATCCGCATCAAAAAGGTCCATTCTTTAGGTTATGACATCAATTAACTACATAAACTTATTAAGCTCTTAACTAATTAATCAAGCACCAATCTTAGCACATTACTAAGATTAATTAAGTCCAAATACCAATTCAAAGTGATTTTTCTCAGCTACTTCGATATATACACAAGGTTGAAATTAAAATTCCAAAATTTGTCATTAACATCACTAATGTGTGTAACTTTACTACCTTCAATTCTTCACAAATTTTACAAGCTTAGAGACATCACTAACAACTGAAAATTTTCAGATTTCATGTTCTTTAAGGTTACTTCATTTCAAGTTAATTTAACGTCTATATTGGTTACACTAAGGCTTACAAAATTCTACTCACTTATGTCATTAACAACCACTTTTTTACAAGCACACCTACAACTCTAATTTTTTATATTCGAAAACACCTTAATAACACCTACATTTAGCATGAATTCCTCATTAATTATACTTCAAATCCTAACTTAAATCGTCCATTCAACAACCTATAAAATACTATTTTCGTACATGTAAAAACAGAACAAAAAATTATCCATTCATTTTTCATTGTTCAGCGCATCTTTAACACCAACACCACATTCAATCCATCCCTAATTATCCATAATAAAAATTCTGCTAACATATACCACAATATGTTAGTATTTCACTTACTTAATTAGCTTGAATGCCACCTCAAATGTCAAGCTTGCTTAGCCTCACATGCAAGAACATTTCAAGAACAACTGAGGGAGTATAATGGTTCACCCATGACCAGAAAAAAACAGCAGTATATGTCACAATGTTCTGCCTCTATAGCTATCTTTATGAAGGATTTTGCATGGGTTTTGGGTGGTGATGTACAGAACTAGGGTAGAAACTTAAAGATGTGGGTTATGGGTGGGTTTTGGCAATGAGCGGGAGCAAAAGGAGAGAGTATACAGTAGAAATAGCAAAGAAGATGAGCATGTAATGTTTTAAATCATAAGGTGTAAAATGGGTGTTCTTTCTTTAAAGACATTCGTTATGTATTTAAGCAAGATACATGTCCTCCTTCTTGGCTGCCAAATGTTACTAAATTCCTAAGTCATTTGTCACTTATTTTATAGGTTTAGTCATCCTAAATTTTTACATATCAACTTGTTTTGCTATTTGAAATTTTTCCTAGTCTAAATGTAAATTTTAATCAATTTATCTTCCAATTGTGAAAAATAAACTCCAAATTCCTAATTGTAATCCATCAGTTCCTTTTATTTGTAAATCAAAATACAAGACATTAGAAATGCACAATCATGTCACAATTATTTAGAAAATTTCATACCCCGGAACATATCAATTGAGTGCACATAAAATCTTTGCATTAAAAAAACATAATTCATGTGTGTATGCTAATATCATGCATGTGAATGAATTCATAAAATTATGTCCTAAATGCACCAAAGTAATTATATAATGATGTAACTCATGACTCAGTATTCTAACACTCTAACCCTTAGTAGTTTTGGAAATTGATTATTACATTCTTAATTCAGCTTTAACTAAGAATAACTGAAAAAATTCTTGTCAGGATCTTTTCTAGCTCTCTCGCTTAGTAATATGAGATTATGTTACCAATATCTATGATGGAGAGAAGGCAAAAAAAGGTCAGTTCTTATTGATGACAAGGAATGGTAAGGTCTCTCCTCTTAGGTATTTGTCATGGTTTAGGTTTTCATGAAAATCGATAAATTAAAGGCTCAAATGGTTCCATGGTAATAAGAAAATACCGTCTTCAATTAACTACGAATATAATAATTAAAAAAGAGGTAAAGAAGCACTTATCTAAGGTGAAAAGAAGTGTTTAATGGTCCCATCTTTGCCCATTTTAACAAAAGCCAATTATTCTGAGGGCTAAAGTGGGCCTTGCAGTCCTAATTAGGCCTTTCCATCTCGTGGAACTGAGATTCTTTTAGGATACAAGGTATGTTCATCTTAAGGGAGGAGACAAACTCGTTCCTAATTATGGACATGATTAAGAAGGGTCTGACAGCACTAATGTACTCTCAACAACTAAGGGACCACTAATCATTAAGGAGGGGATATACCCCTGAATGCATCAGTTAGTTTGGATAAAATAAGTGATTATAAAAATAAACTAATTCATAAGAATGAGAAAAAGGGATATAAATTAGAGTGGTCTCTTGTGGATAAAAGGAGAACAAAAAGAAGGAAGAATGCCATTGTAGACCTAACTTTTATATGTTAGATTCCTTTTCTACAAATTGGCGGGGAAAGTTTGGATTAATTAGTGTGTATAAGATTGACCTTTAACTTTTTTTAAAATTTTGATTTAGATGGTGGAAAATGGAAGGTGTTAAATAGAGGCCTTTACATTTTTTATCAATGTCTATTAGTGTTGAAGGAATGGAGGCATTGCATAAGATTTGATCCTAATGAATTGACAGTGGTTTTGGTTTGGGTAAAATTTATTCATTTATCACTTGAATTTTGGTCATATCATATGTTTAGAAAAAAAAATGCTAATGTTATTAAAAAACTCCTTTTTGTGGATCATATTATATGTAGTAAGGAAAGACTTAGTTTTGCTAGGGTTCTTATTGAAGTGGAGATAAATGATAACCTTATAGAGAAGATTATTTTGGAAACAAAAAAGGGTGATCAACTTATGGTAGGGGTAACTTATGAGTGGTGACCCATCCACTAATTAGGTTGGAAGTGCTTAAGCCATAGAGAGACCCAGTGTAAGAAAGGTGGCAGTTGGGCTACTGTTAATATAATTTGAGTTCTTAAGAAGAGCAATGCAAAAGGTAAGTAAGCTCTCCTTAGTAAGGAGGCTTGGTAGCACCCCAAAGGTAAAACTAAGGTTAGTGCCTTAGTGGTAGGAATCGCTAAGGAACATTTGGTTATGAAAAGAAATGGGTTCTAAGCACTATAAGAGACTATGAATGATGGTGAAGGCTTGTGTAGGACAAAAAGATTGATACTAGAGAATTGTAAAGGGTTAGGGAGAATTAGGTGGGAAGAATGGTGACTTATCAAATGTGGGTAGGCCTTTAAATCTATAATTATTTTCTGATAGAATATTTGAGAATATTATAGGTTCTTTCCCACTTTTCTCTATTTAGTGTGGATCTAATGGGAATTGTGGAAATATATGTTTAATAACAAAACGAGGGTGCAATTTGGGGAAAAATAGAAGAAAGGTTAGGAGAGAATTATTTCTTGTGGCTTTACATGGCATTCAGATAATTTTGGCCTTCTATTCTTTTAAGGTGAAGTAATATATAATTGAGAAAAATAATCAATTTATCTATTATGATATTTCTTATAGTTTTAGTTCCTTTTATGGATAGTTTTTTGTGGTAGTAATAATGCTTTGGAACAAAGAGTCTTATGGAGTAACTTAAAGAGGATTGCTTCATCCTTGTAGAGGTAATGGCTAATCCAAAGATATTTGAATGCAATATTATATAGTAAAGACAAGTTTGGGGGTATTTATGTGTTGAAGGAGGATTATGACTTGTTCCAACAGTGCATATATGGCTCTAATATTTTTGAAGTCAAAATCACTATTTAATATTACATTTGGCATAATAAATAAGTAGGAGATGATAGAATATGGATATGTATCAAATGGGTCTTTGAAAATGAGTCATGGTTGGATGGTAATGATTCTAAATTGGTCATTGCTAAAAATCCTTCTATTTCTAACCACGGTCCCTTAATGGTTATAATGCTAGATCTAAGGGTGCTCCCCAAAAAACTCCATTTAGATTTTTCAAATTTTGGGTAAAAGGTTGTAGAGATGGCGTAGGGAAAAATGTTAATGGCTCTAGTATGTTTAAACTTTATATTAAGTTGCAAGAAGTTAATGGGGATTGAAGAATGAGTAAGAGGCATTATATAGAGGTTTTTAATAAGGATACCTTAACATTACTTGCAAACGTCTCTTAATATTATTCTCTTTGATCTTGTATTGCTACCTAAAGCACTAATATATTATGATGAATTGCGAGGTTCATTGTGATACGAAGAAAGACATCTAAGACAAAAGGCCCTTGTTCATTGACTTAGGTTGGGAGATTCAAATTTATCGTATTTCTTTAATGCAATTAAACAACATTGAGATATGAATGAAATTAGGGCCATAAGTTTGGTGGATGAGCAATTGGTTATGGGTAGGGTGGATCATGGATGAGATAATCTACTTTTATAAAGTCTCATTAGGCATGAAAATGAAGTGCTTAATGGTACCTATTAATAGTCACATTATTAATAATGGACTGATATTACAAATAAGAGAGGGACCTTTTGTCAACCTTTATTTCTTTAAGTGAAGTTCATGAAAGTATATTTGACATTGGTGAAAATAAAGCACTAAGGACGGATGATTTTAATTCCCTTTTCTTTAACAAAATATGGAATGTGATAAGGAAAGATGATGCGGATGTAGTGATCGAATTCTTAGAGAAAGGGACTTTGTTAGGTAATTTAATACGACAACATTGACCCTTATTTTGAAGGTGCAGATGCAAAGATATTAATGAACTTTAAGTCTATTACATGTTGTAATGTGAACTATAAGTGCATCATAAAGATCGTCACAGGGACAATGAGCAAGGCGATAGGAAGAATTAGTTGTCAAAGTTGGTTAGTTAAGATTCTAGATATTATTACCTATGAATTAGTATGCAACTATAATATGAGCAATGGTCCAACATTTTATGCTATTAAAATTGACTTGCCAAAAGTGTACCATTTGGTGTCCTAGGTTTTTTTTAAGGAGATGCTTCTTGCCTTGATTTTCTTAGGTTGTTTATTGGTTGGGCGATGAAGTGCGTGAGAATTGTGAACTATATAATTTTTCTATAAGGATAGTTTGAAGGCATATTTAAAAGAACTGAGACAAGAGGATCCCATATGTCAATCTCATATCTCTTTTTTATTTATTATAGCTATGGAGTTTTGTCTAGAAGTTTGAAAGTTACATTTATGGATGAGTTCAAGTTTCGTAAAGGGTATAAAGATTTATAGATTCTGAGTCTTTATTTTGCAGATGACTTCATATTTTCTCCCATAAAGATGCCCCATTGTAAGGATTAGTGTGACTCTTATGCTTTTCTTTAACACTTTGGGCTTCAAACTAATAATTTAAAGACTCTAGTGTACTTTGGTAATATGGTTGAGGAGCAAATGCATCATATTCTGAAGGCTTTGAAGTTTAAGGACTGCTTCTTATTCCCTATCTAGACATTCCTTTGATCTCTTCTAAGTTGATGATTAACCATTATAAGCCGGGTGGAAAGTATAACAACTACGTTGACGTGATGGGGTGTCAGGTCACTTTCAGACACTAGTTAGTTACAATTGATTAAATTGATCATATGTAGCATTTAAGTTTATTTATGCACAATTTTTATTGCTCCAAAAGTTGTTATAGATGGGGTTAAAAGATTTTGTAGGAAATTTTTATGGTTTGACTTAGATAATATTAGACGGTTTAGTTAAATAGAAGACTATCTATCAAAGGAAGAAGGAAGGTGACTTAGAATTAGGGACATATATACATGGAATATAGTAGCTGTTAGAAGCAAAGTGTGGGATATATTCAAATTGAAACCTTTTTTTATGGGCAAAATGGATTAGAAGTATAAAGTTTAAGAGAGAAGGATTTTGGGGTTTGAACAAAACTAATGAAGTCTCATGAATTTGGTGTTGTATATTAAGATTAAGGGAGGAGATTCAAGTTGCCTTTAAATTTTAGTTAAGGTACAGAGAATGATTTTCGTTTCAGTAGGACCTTTGGCTTCATGTCAGTCAGTTATGGATAAATATATGATTGAGTTAACGGTTGGGAGTTATATGTGTCGTGATGTTATTGTGGCCTTGATTTGGAATGATGGATGGTGTTTACCATGTCCTTCTAATGTCAAAATGGAAACAACATATGGGGAGATTAGTAAACTTATTATCTTTGATGCTAACAATTGTATCATCTAGACGACGTCAAAATCAGGAAGATAAACCATCAAATTTACTTGTAATATGCTAAAGGGTCATGGTAGGAAACTAAATTTAGGAGGAAATGCTTTGGAGAGATAACATAGTCCTTAATAAAGTTTCATTAGTTATCTGGCCTTTTACGGAAGGCTTCAAACTAAGGACAAATTGCATTTATGGATTATTTGGCCTAATTATGGGGATGTGCTTTGTTCTGATAATGCTGAATTTATACCTCATCTATTTTTCAACTTCAAGTTCTCGAACTAGGTATGGGGCGTAATTAATAGATTATGTAATATTAATATTCTTATTAAGTATTAGGCAATAGAGTTAGGGTGAATGACTGAAAAGTGTATAGGAAAATCTCTCTTATGTAGAATTCATGTTATTTTTATTTTAACTATACACAACTTATGGAGACATAAAAATGAAGCTGGTTTTTTGTAATGAAAATAATGATATACATAAAGTTACAGGAAGGATTTGCAATGATGTTAAGAATAGTTCTCCTTTTGTTTATGATACTCTAAGGAGAAAATTGAGAGTTTGAAAGTTTAGGAGGTAGTTTATATTTAAATGTACATAATTATTGGTCATGTTTACTTTGTTATTAATATAAATACCCAGGTTATTAAAACAAAAAAAAAGGCCATAACAATAAAGTTGATATGGTGCTAAGTAATGAGAGATCATTTCCCTTTTGAAAATTTAAGGTACCTTACTCCATCCTCTTTTAAAAGTAACATAGTTGTAATCTTTCTTATAGAAGTTCGTAACACTCATGCATTCAAATGGAGTTTAATGATAGCCCTATTTTTTGTGGATAAAAGACCTAAATATCCCAACATGAACTTATGGACATAGAATAACTGGAGGAAAGCATGATTAGAAAGTGTAATGATCAATGAAGAGGATTTATTCCTCTTCAGATTTAAAAATGAGTTCAATAAAAAAAAACTTAAAGTAAGGCCTTAACACTTCAATAAAACTATTTGAATATAAAAATGGAGGCCATGTTCTAAACTTCAAGAGACTCAAGATAAAACACATACCCATTTAGGTTAACTTTGAGAACGCACCTTTGGAATATTGCTTTATAATAAGTATGAGCCATTTAGCTACTTCATTAGGTAAATCTATTTGTATGGATTAAGGAACTACTGTAATGAAAAGGATAGTTTACGTAAGGTTATATGTTGAGAATGAAACAGAGAAAGAGCTCTTAGGTTCTATTAACATAATAAGATTGGATAAAGAAGATAACCTAATAGAGGCATAAATTAAGATTAACTATCATGGAACACTGAACAACAAAAGAAGCATAAAAGAACCATTAGTAGATATTCAAGAAAGAGAATTATAATAAGCTCATAGGAATAAAGTGAAGACAATTAATACACTAACATCAATAGATTGAAAATTTTATTAACATCACGACTACCACAACATCTGACTAAGACAACATTGAGATCATGTCCTCATAACACTCTGAAAGAAACTCTATATGCTTACAGATTGAAAAATTTTCCACATCACCACTCCCAACTCCTCAATAATTCAATCCCACCATAAGCAACATCCTAGAAGAAGCTTTTATTTCAATAGCTATAAAGAGGCTTGGTATAAAATCTAAGAATAAGGCTATTATTGGCCACCTAACCTTCCTTAAATCCTATAACCACCTGGAATGTTAAAAGTTTTAATTTCCTCGTAAATGACAAATAGTAGGTGAATATCTCACCACCAAAAAATTATTTTTAATTGGACTCTTGAAGACCATATTAAAAGCTCCAAGATTAGGGAAGGACAAAGATTGGGGTCTCATATATAACCCTTGAGTTCACTTTAATGGAAGGATTATGGTAGCTTATAACCTTAAAGTCATTTCAATCAAGCACTACCATTTCATATATTAGCTTTTACTCCTTCAACTAACCTTAAATCTCTCTAATATTCATTAATAATCACTTTTATTTGTACCTTCAATCTTTTGTTTCAAAGGAGACAATATAGGAGAGCCTCAATGACTTAAGAAAAAGTATCACATATAGCTTTTAGTTGGGAATTTCAATAACACTATTTCATATAATGAAACTAAAGGTCACAACAAATTCAATAGTCATCTCAATAAAGATCTTGATAACAAATTAACATAAACAGGGATACTTGGCTTGCATTACGATGGAAATAATATACATGATGCAATAAACAATCTAGTGATTAGTTTATTAGAAAAAAATCGATAAAGCACTAATTGAAATTATCTTGTTAATCATTCTCAATAATAACATACCTCACTTCAATCACCTGATTTGCTCAAACCATTTAACAATCAAGGCTTACCCTTTTACCAACCTTAGTGATAAAAAAAATTCATTGAAATTCAATAATTATCTATTGGAAATTGTTGGGTATAAGAAGCTGCTTACAAGAGGATTGAATAGAACAATGTTAGAATTTTAGGCTTACAAATGTGTAGAAAAGTTAAAGACAATAAAAGAACTTAAAAAGCTTAATATAAGGAAGCATAATAACATTAAATTAGAAATTCTGAACATAAAAAAGTTTTCTTAAAATTGTTTAGGAAGCGCTATACAAAGATGCATAATGAAACAATAAGGATGAGAAGAAATGAGCATTATGAGAATATATTAAGGAATTTGAAATTCAAAATTCTCTATCAAAATAGAAATTAATAGTTCAATAGCTTAGGGGGTGTTTGTTTCTAGTTTTAATTTTGGTTTTCTATTTTTGTTTTTAAATTTAATAAAAAGCTTATTTGTTTGAGGTTTTAATTTCTGTTTTTTGTTTTGATTTCTTCCAATTTTAAAAAATATTGAAAACCATAAAAAATGGTTTTGTTTTTTGTTTTTGTTTTTCATAATCTGATTTACTATCATTTAATATATTATTTATTAATTAAATTCTAATAAAAATTACGAATAATTTAATTCAACATTATATATTTAATAAATTAAAATAAATTATCAATAAAAGTTAATAATTTAATTTAATTTTTATAATTAAATTAATATGTAATTAAATTCGAATATATATTAATAAATATAAGTAAATTTTAAATATATAAATATTCAAATAAAATTTGATTTAATAATTAAAATATATTTCAAATAACTATTAATTTTTAAATTATTTATTTTATTAAAATAACATAATTTTATTAATAATTTTTAAATTAATATTATATAAGAGATTAAATAAATTTATTTAATTAAAAATAATTTATCTTTAAGTTTTATATAATATGTATTTATTAATATTGATAAAAAATAACTACATTAACATTAACAATTAAACAGAATTTTTTTTATTTGAAAGGAAAAACAAAAACAAAAA
>JANTPM010000005.1:11046195-11057534 GCA_025434745.1 Erythroxylum divaricatum
ATTATATTTAATTATATATAATATTAAAAAAATTTAAAAAATTCAAAAAAATAAAAAAATAAAAAATTATCGGACCGGTCCGACCGTTTTTGACCGGTTCAGACTGGGTCAATTTGTAGCCGGTTTTGAAGCATCAACCGGATCGGACCACCGATCGGTCACTGGTCGGACCGGTCGGACCTACCGGTCCGGTCTGGGTTTTAAAACATAGGTTTCAGGTTTAAACCTAGAACCGAAAGTTAGAAACTTCAACCTGATTTTTCAGGTTTGGTTCGAACCGAACCTAAACTTAGGTTCGATTAACCTTATTTACAGGTTCGGTTCATGCGGTTCAGGTCCGGTTTACAAGTTCGCGGATTTTTTTGAACACTCCTAGCCTATAAGGGATAAAGTGCTGGTCAAATAGATTGTTTCATTCTCAAGACTCGAACGGGAGACCTTTGATTAAGGGATGAGAGTGCTGAATCACTCACACCAACCTATTTAATTTTGCCGAAATTATCCAACTTAAGTTTAACAACAATGGAGATCGCCTAATTCAAATAATACACAACAAATCAAATCACGTGACCCCGTTCTTTGTTCTTGTTGTTAATCGAGCAATTGACGTCTTGATGTGAATGCCTAGACAGTGTGCGAAATCATTGTCGATTGGAATAGAACCAAGTACTTTTAGTCCACACTTTCACACTCTCTTTAGTATGTCGTGGACGAGATTATTACCACAACAACCATCCACATAAATATGATCATACTTCAAGGTAACAATCGAAGTAGCACTTCAAGGTCTTATTTTCCGTCTTTCGCAAGGTCTTATTTTCTGTCTTTTGCGCCCTTGGACAGTTGGACTTGGCAACTAATATGGAAAAGTTCCGAAACTTGTGCTATAGCTTTATGCAGAAGTATAGTTACTTTGCGATCTAACAGACACAAACAACTTGCAGTTTAAAAGTTTAGAACCGAAAACGATAAGCTTGCAACCAAGAGTACACGTTCAAGAGACCTTCTTGTCTATCAACCAGCTCTTCCAAAACTGTCTCCATTTTCAACATAATCATCCTCTGTCTGAATAGAAGAATATCTCGTGAGTCGTGCGCTTGCTTATTTCCACATATACAATCTCCTGATCCTTCACTTTTTCCTTTCATAACTCTCTTCTTTGCCACCTTCTCCTCTAAAATTTATAAACTGCCGTGAAATCATTGCCAGATTATCTCCCTTATTCTATGCACAGATCATGGGTTGGTTCTCAAAATCTGTTACTGCATTACTATTTGTTGCTTTAATCTGTTTGAAAATTCATGTTCATGCGGGTATACCAACAACTCTTGAGGGACCATTTAAGCCTGTGACAGTTCCTCTTGACAAGACCTTTCGAGGGTATGCTGTGGACTTGCCAGACACAGATCCTCGAGTTCAAAGGAAAGTCAAAGGATTCGAGCCCGAACAAATTTCAGTGTCTCTCTCTACCACTCATGACTCCGTTTGGATTTCTTGGATCACAGGTTTCTATGCCTCACCCATCATTTGTCAATAGCTTCACCTTCTTTCTAGCTTATTCCCGTGATTTTTTATCCATTGGTTGCAAGTTCTGATTAGAAGCTAAGTTAATGTTATAAACAGAAGAATAGGAGAAGATTGGGAGGTTATGTTTTGAAGAGACTATCTATCAAGATGTATGAATCTTGGCAATTTAGATTTTTGTACTCCAAGTTTTAACTGTTAATTGTCAATTTTGAAGAGGTGGGTTCTAGTGGAACAAATTTGTATCCTGTCTGTCGCCAAAGTTTCCATATCAGATAATTAACTTCTATGCTTAAAAGTATCTCTACAGATCGCTACGCGAGTGGTTTAAAAGGTTTACTGTCAAACTTAAAAATTTGGTTTCTAAGAGTTACTGTTATATACCTGAAATATAGTAGTTTGATTCCTTAAGCAATTCTATGTTCTGGAAATAAATCTGGACTCCGGGTATTTTATAATTCCTGCCAACCAGAGATGCTAACATCCCTGCTTTATTAGCCTGCAAACTGACATTCGCGTGCTTGAATCTGCAGGGGATTATCAAATTGGCGACAACATAAAGCCCCTAAATCCTGGAAGTGTTGCAAGCGTTGTACATTACGGAAGGATGAGATTTTCATTAACTCGCCAAGTTCATGGCCAATCTCTTGTTTATAGTCAGCTTTATCCCTTTGAAGGCCTTCAAAACTATACGTCTGGTATTATACATCATGTTCGCCTCAAAGGTTTGTTTGCCAGAAACCTCATTGCTGTGAATTTCTTTATTATATAAATCATCTTTGCTCATATGGATTTCTTTTACTTCAAACCTTCCATCACTTTACTTCTGGGACACAAGTGTGCGAAAGGATTTGGCTTTATAACAGCTAGGAACTCTCAAACACACTGTTGCACTACTGGTCTCTTTGTGAACAGTTGGATTGTTCTTTACACACTGTTGCACTACGGGTCTCTTTGTGAACAGTTGGATTGTTCTTTACTTCAGATTGACATGATTCTTGAACTCGATACATTAATTCAAGTAGCAAGTTAAAGTTGTTGTCAACTTTGTACAGAGGTTCAAATATGCTTCATACTTATAAAGTTCACTGGAATATAATGAAGACATAGTTGAATGATGGCCTTGTATGACAACTTAAAGAAAGAAACACATTAGGTTGTTTTTCTTTTCTTTTTAACATTTCCATCGTTGGTATGATCTTTTTGGATACCGCTGTAACTTCCATCAACTATTAGTCTATGGTCGCTGTGAAGTGCCTTATAGTTTTGCTGCTTTTAATTTATGAGCTATTGGAATTAAATTTCATAAGCATTGTTCAAAATTTTGGTTAGCGGCTTGTTTAAATTTGTACTAAATTGTGCTTCTGTATTTGGCAACATGTTTTAACTTTTTACCTGCTTCTGTACTTGGGCTCCAACTTAATATTTCTTTTGGTCTTTCTGCAGGCTTGAAGCCTAACTCACTGTATTATTATCAATGTGGTGATCCTTCCACAGCCATGAGTGGCACATATTCTTTTAAGACAATGCCAGCTTCAGGCCCCAGAAGTTACCCCAACAGAATAGCAATAGTAGGAGACTTAGGTCTTACATATAATACAACTTCAACCGTTGATCACTTGATCAACAACCATCCTGATCTTATACTATTGGTTGGGGATGTTACTTATGCTAACCTGTATCTTACTAATGGAACTGGGGCTGATTGTTACAAATGCTCGTTCGGAAACACTCCCATTCATGAAACCTATCAGCCTCGATGGGATTACTGGGGAAGGTATGAATCTAGCACCTCATTCATACTTATCAGCCTCGATCGAAACATAATTATTTTATCTTCACATATCTGTGCTAAAATGGAATCAAGATTTAATCATCTTTCTATAAAAAAGATATAATAGTATCTACAATTTCTACAAGAGGGAAGACTTCTATTTAGGACTCTTTGTTGGACCAAAGATAATTGTGGTTGAACCTGAAACAGGTGGTAATAACAAACTAAAAGAATATATGTTTTTCTTTTTTACTTCATTTTAGACATTTGCACAGATAACCATCTGATTTAGCTTAGATTCATTTAGTCCTTCACAAAAACATGGTACTGAATGAAACTAGAAGCCAGGATCATGTATTTTTCATTTCCTTTCATTATGGTCTTATAAAGAGTTGATTTTTTTTAATGAGATCAAGAAGGAAAGTTGGTTTTTTTTTTTGGGTGCTTCACATATTCCTTTCTACTTTCTAGTCGATATCAAAAGCAACTTGATCCAGGTGATAATTATTGAGTTTTGTTATTTGTTGTCAGGTACATGCAACCTGTAATATCTAAAACTCCAATAATGGTTGTTGAGGGAAATCATGAGATAGAAGAACAGGCAGAAAAACAGACATTTGTTGCCTATAGTTCCCGTTTCGCTTTCCCTTCGGAAGAGAGCAGGTCATCTTCCACATTCTATTATTCTTTTAATGCCGGTGGCGTGCATTTTATAATGCTTGGTTCCTATGCTAAATACAAGAAATCAGGTAATGAGATCAAATAAAATTTTTGATATTGATCTCCCATTCGTCTTTGTTTGGTGGTAGACATATGCTTTCCATTTGAGTACCGAAAGAAAAAATAAGTCCTTATATTTGCACTATCTTTGGATTCGAACAGGGCATCAATACAAGTGGCTGAAGAAAGATCTAGCTAAAGTTGACAGAAAAGTAACCCCATGGTTGGTGGCTACATGGCATGCTCCATGGTATAGCACCTACACTGCACACTATAGAGAAGCAGAGTGTATGAGGGTAGCAATGGAAAAGTTGCTGTATAAGCATGGTGTTGACATTGTATTCAATGGACATGTAAACCTCTAATTTTCTTCTCCCTTTTCCAGTGAATCTTGATTTACCGTTATTTGACTGTAACATTTTGATTTTCGGACAACGAACAGGTACATGCCTACGAAAGATCAAATAGAGTATACAACTACAGTTTAGATCCTTGCGGACCTGTCCATATTGTTGTTGGTGATGGTGGGAATCGAGAGAAGATGGCTATTACACATGCTGATGAACCTGGTAATTGTCCAGACCCATCTGACACACCCGATAAATTTATGGGTGGCTTCTGCGCATTCAATTTTACTTCAGGACCGGCAGCTGGAAAATTCTGTTGGGACCGTCAACCTGATTACAGTGCATACAGGGAAAGTAGTTTCGGTCATGGCATTTTAGAGGTAACCCCCTTAGTTCTGCGATCATGCTGCATCAAGTGTCCTTAATTATGTTTTGGGACTCAGCTCTTAAGAGCTGAGATGAGTGGCTAAATGTGACTGATATGTTCATCTAGCTTATTAAGGCAACTTCTCGATAACACTGCTCAGGATTGGAAAACAATTATGGCTCCACACTACCTTGTTGCAGGTCAAAAATGAGAGTCACGCCTTGTGGACTTGGCATCGGAATCAGGATATGTACAACACTGCCGGAGATCAGATTTATATTGTAAGGCAGCCTGACATGTGCTTAACTGAATCAAAGGTTACAAGAAGGCCATAGGAATTATATGCTGGCTTTAGGGCCATTTAAATGGTATCATGTAATTACTAGCGAGTCTTAACTCCTCTACTGTTGGTTCCGGTCTGAATTCCTTGCAACGAATGGAATCAGATTTAATTCCGCAATAGTATATATACCTTCGCAAAAGTCGGTTGCTTAATTTTATGTGATGAGTTAGTTTTGTAATAAGACAAAATCTATATTTTATATCTATAAATAATGGAACTTTATTCTTAATTACACTATTTTATACTTATTGATTTAATTTTGACATAATACCCCTAACTTCATATAATTACATTGATATCTTTTAGGATTTGACATAAAATAGTAGTAGCAAACTCAAGTTTGATTTAATATAAAGTTAAACTTAATATTTCTTCTTAATACTTGATATAATTAAATCGCTCTTGCTAGTCAAAAGTTTTATAGTTATATTGCATATATAGAATTTAACATATGCATCAAGTATAAGTTAATTAAAAGAAGAGAAGAAATAAAAACTTGGATCTTCATTCAATCAAATATTTGCTTAAATCGCATTTACCCACTCTCATTTGATAAAAAATCCTCATCATTGAGAAGAATCTCATCATTATTATCATTTAAATTTATTACACCAAATAACATGTCTATATATTTTCATCCAAGATTATCTTTCAAGTCACTCTCATCTACCAAAATCGATTAATCAAAAACTCAATTCACTAAAAGATCGATATGACTAAGATAAATTAGATCTACAAAATTATTTGTTATATTAAAACTCTTAGTAAACAAATGAAATTAAGTTATTAAGAAAACATAAGAAATTATATTCAACTTAATAATGATAAATGATAACAACATACCTTTATCAAAGCTTTAAAATGTATCAAAGAAAGACCAAGTCATTCAATCTTTTTTGATCAAATCTATTTCTTTTCTTGAAATGTATAGATTCAGATGTACTTCAATGCCTTTCCTACCCTCCTCCACGCACACATTGACTCATAAATCAGAGCACAAACTTTTACAATTTTGAAACACCACTTTCGAATTGGTACTACCAAACAACTATAAGACAGCAAAAATAACATTATAAATAAAATAAAGTAATGATTAATTTATAATAAGTAACAAAAGTAAAATATATATATTTGGATTAAGTTTGTCTCTTTAATAAATATCAATTGACATCACAAAATTGAGCTTAAGAGATATTGTTTTATCTTATAGGTAACAAGTTTTGTAATAGTTAATAACATTTTCTTATTAACTTCAACTTTCTTTATAAAACTTGGTCCAGATATACATTATCCATCGCTGCAAACATTGGAGAATAAAGTTGCATCTCTTATCTCTCATTGATGACTGTAAGATAAGGTCTGTACAAAGAAGACATACTTCTTAATTGCTTCCTCCCCTCTTTCTTTGGCATCATAAAAGTAACTCATTATTTCCTTATCATCACTATCAGTCAAACTAAGTACCCTCACTAACGACTTACAAACTTGGATGAAAAATTGATATTGAGACTAAAATTTATAATCTTTAAGTATAATTCTAAAAATCTCCAATCCAATATTAAGCCTAGCATATTGAGACGCAACATATTTATTACTTGTAAATATTTTCCTTAACTCCTTCTTCATTAGAACACGACATTGAAGTGATAAGAAATTAGTTGCAGATATTGTAATAGTAGGACATAACAAATTTATACCATTATTGAAATCCTTGCTCATTAAATTTAGGACCCATGTATGATTATAAATGAACTTGGTCACTTTTTTTTTACTTTCTTCCTAGTCTCATCAATGATAGAAAAATATCTAACCTCTTGTATATTTTTCAACATTAGGTCAATAGTATGTACAACATAAAGAGTTCCAATAAAAAGAATTATACTCACTTTACAATCTTCTTCTAACTGCTTTGTAAGCAGAATTATTGTCAGTAATGAACTGAATAATATTTTCTAGTGCAACTTCATTCACAAGTTTATCAAATATCTAAAACGGAAAATTAACACTTCTAATAATGTCAGATGTAACAATAGACTTTAAAAATATTGTCCAAATTGTAGAATAAACCAAAAAATTGATAATAGTCTTTTGTTTTCTATTTGTCCAACCATTACATATGGTTGAATACCTATAAGTAGTACAAGTAACTGTTCTTTCATCCAAATAATTACTTATTTCATAAACAGATCTACTTAGAAGTTTACCTCTGTAGTCAACAATTGAAGGAGTTTGTATCCTAGATCATAAGAGGCAATAGCATCTACCATAGGCTAATAATAATAAAATTGAGCAACATTGAATGATATACCTGAATTATATGACCATCCAGCCATTGACATGTACACATTATGAGCCACTTCTCTAGATTATAAGTCACTACAAATTGAAGGCTGAGCTTCAAGAGTTGTTCATGGTACAAAAAAATTAGACACATGTCTTCTTCTTTTCTTAACGTTAGGTGTAACGTATTGGGTAGGAATACTACCACATTCAACATCGCCACTTTCATCTTGACCACTGCAAAAGGAATTTCCATTGCCAATTTCATAGTTCAATCTTTGCCTTCTATCTTTCTCATATTGATACTCTTCATTCATTTTCTATTTCACGTCATGGATCACTTTCTTACAAGATTCCATATCACTTTTTATCGTAGCCAAATGCTTTTTTAATCTTATGATTTTCCACCTTTTAAATGTTTATTACAATATAAATAAATGGTATGATTATTTTAGGAAACAATCTAGCATAAGCCCAAGTTGGATCATTGAATTTTCCTAAAGCAGCTGAATTATCAAGAGTACATGAACTTTATTTCATTTATTTGTAAAAGTAAATAAACTTAATAACTGCATATCAAAATAAAATTTTGTAAAAGAATAGGTAGAAATAGAGGAACAACAATTTCTTAACAATCATATGATATACATATGTAAGTGAATAATGAACTTATATAAACGATTTCTTAATGTAATTTAACTTATAGTGGTACGGCAAAGTAAACTTTAAATTACATTCATCCTCTTAATAATTGATCATCATTCCCATTCAACGTCCTCCCTATTATTAGACTTTCGATCTCTACTGAGTCCATGCTTTCTTGAAAGATCTCTAATATCTCTTCACCTCTTTTTTTCTCTGTTTGATTCCTTTAATATGCTAGGTAAAAGTAAAGAGTTAATGTCAAAAACAATTACGAACTTAGTACTTACCTTCGAGCTAAAAGATATGTCTTTTTTTACTTTGAGTTCCTCCTCTGCTTCTTCCACACAAGCAACTCCTTGAGTATTATACTCAAGATTCTCAAGCTCTTCATCACTTTGTAAGATTTCCACACTTACGTCTATAGGGTATGCTTCAGGTTGATATGATCACTCCTCTTCCATTTGTGATTCTAGGCATTTAATATTTGCTACCATTTCACTTATTTGGCTTGACAAGTTCTGGATTCTAGACATTATATGCTTCATTTCCTACTGGAATTGTTGCAATTACTGTTGTAGGCTCTGTTAAAATTGAAGATTATTAGCAGTCACAACATTCATCAATTCTTCCAGAGATGTACCTGAATTTTGTTGACTCTCCACATCTTAGAAACTAGACTAAGAATGCCTTTCGTCCCGCTAGAATTGTAGGGTATTCTGTTGAAGTTGTTGTATACTCTCTTGAAGCTACTGCATACCTTGTTGAAATTGAAGATGACCAGCATTACAAGTCTTAATATAGTCATCCAAAGGCATACTTGAGTTGTGACAAGAAGCTTCCAGTCCACATAGGAATTGTTGTGTGTCTTGCAAACTATCATATAAGTAATTTTGATGGTTATTTCATACATAAACCAAGTTAGGTTGATCAGTCTAACCTTGGTTATAGGATTGAGAAGAGTTAAAGAAAAAATTACATCTATCCATGACATTTTTATTAATCACAAAAACGAAACAGAATAAAGAAAGGATTATGAAATAACTGAAAAGAAAATAATTATGAAAAAATATATACAAAATACCAATTAAATTACAAACAAAAAAAACACCACACTCCCTAATAACGATGCCAAAATTGACAGCGTGTCGTAAATTTAGTCAAAATAAGAATTATACTATAACAGTGGTAAGTCTAAGTCGATCCTATAGAGAGTTTGTGTAAAGTTATTGAGAGTGTGTGTGAAATTATTGAAATGAAATTAATCGGCGTTTAGGTTTAGGGGTTTGGTTTTAGAAATAAGAAAATAAAATAAAGCTAAATTAACTAACAAAAGTAATGTAAACGAAACATGTAAAAATAACAAAAGTGGGGAATTCGGTAGGTACCTGATTTTTTGGTTCAATCTCAGACTACACCATAATTAAATATATTTCATTGATTTATTATTCTTAAACCTCTCCTATAATTATTAATTATAGGTTAATAATTAACCTAAGTTTTCCCTTAAGTAGTGTTTAATCAAGATATGATCTTTATATTCAATTAGGTAGTAACATTACAAATTAGGAAAATCGATTAATAAAGGAAATAATCACATATAATGTGTTATTTAACTTAGATTATTTTATCTCTAATGATTACGAATCATTAGTCGCTACACATGAATTTTAACGTAGCAATTACAAATTACATTGAAATTTTAACAATGAATTTGTAAATAAACAATTCAATGATCGCATTAAAATTATCTTTTCACAATATCCAATGGGTTCAAACACAAATAATTGAACAATAATGAGAATACGATTATTTATACACAAACCAAATCAATTAACATAGGATAATACAATCAATTTCTAATGAGAGAAAGAAACAACTAAAACAAAAAAAGAATGCTTAACCGGGTCACTGGTGTTGATGTTGCCTCCGAACTGGAGTCGAGAAGCTACCCCTCTATGGGTCTCCTCATAGTGGAGTGTTTACCTCCATCTTTGCGCTTTCCCAAATCTCTCGAAGTTCCCTCTTGATTCAGCCCAAAATAAACTCACTGAAGAAGCACTTTCCCTTTTCACTACTGCACCTCCTATGCTACTGTTCTGTCTTATTTTATGAATTAATTCTTGGTCCATTGTCACTGTTCACTCCTCTTTTAAAACCTGTGACAACGTTTGAAAAATGTGAGATGTCTGCTTCTTTGCTTCCACTGTCGTTTCATGCATCTACACCTACGTTTTAATGCTCCTTCCCAGTTGTGCATCGTCGTCTGGTACTCTGCTACTGTGTTGTTCGTTTTGGTCATATGCTTCTTTCCTTCTTATGTTGTGTTTCACCTTCTACATGCATCTATTATCCAGCCAGCTTTTACTTATGCACTGTCGTATTGGCGTTCTTCTTTGTCCATTAATTTTCATGAGTCCTTTTCCTCGTGTTTTCTTTTTTCTTGTCTTTTAATTTTTCTTCTCACTCCATGAAGACAATTGAAAATTAATCTTTGAAAAATAGCCCAAATATCGAGTTTTCGACTCACTCTAACTTCTTTGCTTCTGAATTGTGCCTAAAATCACATATGAGTTAAAGTGAGTATCTTAAGTAATTATA
The DNA here is from genome assembly GCA_025434745.1 of Erythroxylum divaricatum. Classification (NCBI taxonomy): domain Eukaryota; kingdom Viridiplantae; phylum Streptophyta; class Magnoliopsida; order Malpighiales; family Erythroxylaceae; genus Erythroxylum; species Erythroxylum divaricatum. The sequence goes on from JANTPM010000005.1 coordinate 11,056,794, forward strand.
TGTTAATAATCACAACTACAAGAAAAATGTAGATTAGTGACGGAAACTTAGCAACGGAAAAATTTTCGTCAGCAATTAGCGACGGAATTATGCTTTCCGTCGCTAAAATTGAGTGATTTAGCGATGGTACTAATATTCCTCGTTAAATTTGGAGGGAATTTGTTCTGGTAAAATTTGCAAAAGACATTAGCGATGAAACAATATAGTCGTTGGTAATAAATTACCGACGAAAAATATATCGTTGGAAATTAGCGACGGAAAGAATATTTCCGTCGCTAAAATTGAGTAATTTAGCGACGGTACTAATACTCGTCGCTAAATTTATAGAGAATTCGTCGCGCAAAATTAGCGACGGAATTTAGCGATGGTATATGTTCCGTCGTTAAAAATGGAGGAAATTTTTGACGGAATAAAAAATTTTGAGTTTACCTACGGAAAATTCCGTTGGTAAATGAATTTAGCGACGGAAATTTTCTTTCCGTCGGTAAAAAGGCGGGAATTATTGGCAGTATAATTTTTTTTTGAATTTACCTACGAAAATTTCCGTCGGTAATTCCGTCGATAAATTCTTTTTAAATATAAACTCACCCGACATCTCCCTCCCACATCTATCTTTTTTTTTCCTTTCTTCTTCTTCCTTCTTCCTACTTCTTCTCTTCGGTTTTCTTGGAGCCCATTTCTCTGTTGTGGCCTCCTTTTCTGCTCGACGACGTTGTTTTCTCTGGCTATTGTCATCGTGTC
>JANTPM010000005.1:11120963-11131677 GCA_025434745.1 Erythroxylum divaricatum
CAAATTATGCAATCTAAACTACTAGCCTGTCCCAATTGACCAATTTACCCTTCCCATCGGTGATGGGATGTTACAATCTTCGTGCTCTCCTGAATCTCCCGAAGTTCCTTCTCGATTCAGCCCAAAAATCCTACCGAAGAACCATTCTCCCTCTTCACTACTGCACCTCCTATGTTACTGTTCTATCTTATTTTCTGAATTAATTCTTGGTCCATTGTTACTGTTCACTCCTCTTTTAAAACCTATGACAACATTTGAAAAATGTGAGATGTCTACTTCATTTCTTTCACTACCGTTTCGTGCATCTACGTCTACGTTTTAGTGCTCCTTCCCAACTGTGTGTCGTCATCTGGTACTCTACTGCTGCATTGTTCGTTTGGTCATATGCTTCTTTCCTTCTTATGTTGTGTTTCACCTTCTACATGCGTCTATTATCCAGCCAGCTTTTACTTATGCACTGTTGAATTGGTGTTCTTCTTTGTCCATTAATTTTCATGCGTCCTTTTCTTCATGTTTTCATTTTTCTTGTCTTTTAGTTTTCTTATTCTCACTCCATGAAGACAAGTGAAAATTAATCTTCGAAAAATGGTCCAAATATTGAGCGTTCGACTCAATTTAACTTCTTTACTTTCGAATTATGCCTAAAATCATATATAAGTTAAAGTGAGTATTTTAAGTAATTATAAATTAACAATCGCTAAGTATTATGAAATAGTTTCATAATCAATTAAGCACCTATCAATACATGTTTTGATGTTTAAGTTAAAAATATTTATGTTATTTTATTTTCATGTTTTTGGATCATGAAATGGCAATTATTTTTTAATGTGATTAAAATAGGAAAAAAAGAGAATGACATGAATAAAATTTAAAAAATATGGCGATAACAAAAAATTATTATGAAAGGTTAAAGACAACAGGAAACCTAAGCACCTATCAATACATGTTTTGATGTTTAAGTTAAAAATATTTATGTTATTTCATTTTCAGGTTTTTGGATCATGAAATGGCAATTATTTTTTAATGTGATTAAAATAGAAAAAAAAAGAGAATGACAAGAATAAAATTTAAAAAATATGGCGATAGCAAAAAAAATTCTTGTGAAAGGTTAAAGACAACGGTAAACCTAAAAATAGAGTTCAAGCAAAATAATGAAGTAATTGAGGTGGAGATGGTAATTTATTTTACATAAAATCTTATATAGAATTTTCAATTATTTATAGTTCAACTATGATTTAGGGGAAATAGAATTTAAATTATTCCACAAATTTGAGTTTCAAATTTAAAAAAAATTATTAAAAATAATTGACACATTGCACACAAACAAATTGTTTAAATAATACCACTATTGCATAAAACTGATAAAAATTATTTATAAGTTGTGCTAAAAATATTAAAAAATCTAAGTAACTGGTACAAATAAAAAATCTTAATGCAAGACAAAAGCAAAATATTTCGTTAATAATTTGACTCATTATTTAAAAGATTATATGAATTTCCAAAAAAAGATTTTATAATTTAATATTTGAAAAATCTCATTTTTATAGTTCCCTTATGTCACTTTTTCATCAAAACATTGGATAAGAAAATGATGGAGTAGTTAGGCCTATACAAAATTTTATAAAAATTAAAAAAAAAACTAGAGGGTTTTTATGATTCATTCGAGGACGGATAGTAAAATGCACAACATGTGTTTCATAGTGTAGCTATCACGTTTGCCATAGATTTACGAGAACCATGTAGATGTGTGTCTCTTAAATGACTGAACTCTGAAGAGAAGACTATTCTTGTTTATTAAATTAGCACGTGATACTTCTACTACATTTAACTAAAAGGTTCACAGTAAATAACATATAATATGTTAATAATTAACATCTTGAGATTGATTCTTGTCTTAGAAACTAGAAGCATCAATTGCTTGGTCGCCAGTATAAACATGTGATTGCAGGATAAGAACCCCTTATTTCCAGAAATTAACATATTTTATATTTAGCATGAGTTACATGTTTGATACATAAAATATTTTGAAGTTTATATATCCAAGTTTGATTCTGTAAACGAGGAGTTGACCAGTTCAGTATGGTATTTTAAAGGGAAAAATACATTTTGCTAGGATTTGAATCTTAAAATTTTAAGTTTATATAGATTTTGACTGGATTCAATGGTTTCATTTCAATTAGAAAAAAGTGCTTATATTAATAATAGGTATTGAAGAACGTGTATTGCATTTTAAAATGAATAATAAATTAGTCTCCACATTGGCATCTATTGGACTTGGGAACGTGGTTGAATTGATTTAGATAGAGATGATGCGGACTGAATTAAGAATAAAAAACAATTCAGTTGACAGTGCTTATATTACTGATAGGTATGGAAGAAGGTGTATTGTATTCATATTTTAAAATGATTAATAAATTAATCTCCACATTGACATCTATAGGACTTGTTGGTATCGTGGTTGAATTTCCGGGATGATGCGGACTGAATTAAGAATAAAAACATTAGTTGTCATATTAAAAAATATTATGAAATTAATTAGAATCAAAATTAAAGTGCTACATAAGGTTGTTGCAATGGATAAATAGTGATTAAAATGCATAAATAATATTATCCATAAAACATTGTAGTAAAGTTGGCGACGAGTTGTCAATATTACCAACGATGATTCTTTGTTCTGTCAGTAAATATCATAGATTTTATTGACGGTTTGTTATATTCTGTCAATAAATATAATGAATTTTACCGATGTATTACTTGTATTTTTCATCAGTAAATATTTTAAAAAAATTTTTAAAAATAATATCGACATTAAATTTTATTTCATGATCTTAAGGTAACTGCATAATTTCAACAGTTACGAATTATCTGTGCATAATATTTTGATTTGTTTATACGTTTAATTTAGTTAAACAGAAATTTGATTGATGATATAAAGTTAAATTATCTTAACTAATAATAAAAACATTAAATTATACATAATAAATATTTGTAATTAAAAAAAATGACTATAAGTACACTATTATCTTAGTAACAGTGGATACTCTGATTGCTGCGATGAGGTGTTACCCCTCCCCTTCAACTCATCCATCTCATTACGGAGTCGAGCTATTTACTTCATCAACTGTTACAACTGAGTTGCCAATGTCTGCACTGTGCTCCGAAGCTCATTAACTTTATTGGTTGTCGACCGTCTACTAGATGCTGATGTACTGGACGTGGCGAATTGTGAATAACATGTGTTTGTAACTGAACCTAACAAGAAGATCCTTCCACGACGATCCCTACCACCTACTACATCAAAATATATCTGACTCTCATCAACAGCTTTAGAATGCTGAAGCTGCCATTGAATACTTTCTTGCATTTGGTCCTATTGGGAGGCAATGTTTATATTAGTAAGTGAAAATTATTAAACATTAATATTAAAACATAATTTTATATACTTTAAGTTCTATAAATGGGTGTCAACGAATGTCACACAGTCATGCTTCTTAGTGTGAGTGTGCAAAAAGAGCTGACGAGATGTCAGCTTCATGCCCATAGACTTTTTATGCATAAGAATAAAATGTTATAAGTCAATTAGAATTTATAAAAATTTCAGCAGAGTTTCTTCTATTTTTAAGATATTTACCCTATTGAACTAAGAAATTTACTTAACAATACAACCATATATGGCACCAGACATTTATAACATTATCATTCTTAATAATATACATATTTGTTAAGAAATATAAGGCAGTCGTACACCAGTCTTGTGTATCGCACTAACAAAGTCTCGATAACATGTATGTGCTCGTCTCTCCCATATTTTATTAATAACCGCGTCAAATTCAGAATCCCAAAAAAATTCTTTCGAAAATAAAAGGAAAAAATTCGATAAATACTTATAATGTAATAGTATTTATCGAATTAATGTATAAAAATCAATTAAAAAAGAAAATAATATTTTTTATTGTACCTTAAACTCCTGATAGTAAAATTCCTTTGTGGCCTGAGATATATTCTTCCATACATAGCCCTCAAGATCAATCTTCTCCTTAATTTTAAATGTCATGTTTCTTGGGCACGGTTCAAATGGAATCAACATAATATAAAAACAAATATGTTTATACCATTTTAAAATTTAAATCTATAACTTAATTATAAACATATAGTGTTTCATGTATTTTCACTTATAAATTATTGAAAATTGTGAAGTAAGTTCTTCCATCAGGTCCCTCAGCTCTAGGCTGATAGTTGCCTCCTTCATCCGCATTGTTTTCCCTCGATATCTCTGTCGCTATAGGGGTAGTGGATGATCTAGGGGTGGTGGATGGTGTAGCACCAGGTACAGAAGGTGATGCCTCATCTATAAGTGTAGTAGCTGGAGGGGGAGGAGGTGATTCGTTGCAGCTACCGAATGTGACGGTTCACCTAAACAGTAAGTACTTCCGAATCGTTGTTTGAACCTAAGTTGCATTATATCATGTTTTCTCTTTGATGACATATTTCAACCTGAAATTCATATTTGATTGAATTTTCTAGGAACATAAGAATTTGAATTCAATATTTTACACAATATATTGAAAAGGAAATAACTGATTTGTTGAATATAATATTCCATTACAAACACAAATTAATCCTTATCATCACTTAATTGTAAATTAAAATCATCTTCTTCTTTTTTTCTGAAGAATAAGAATTAAACTCAAGCTCCTCTTAAGATCTCTGATCCTTGTTATCTTCTCTAGATGAAATTTCAACATATTTATTAGATGGATCGTTCAAAGGTTTATTTTCGTCATATGTTCCAAATGCATTTATTTCATAAACATCTTCCTGAAACGCTTCACTTTCAATTCTTTGTTCTCTTTTTCTGTATGATTCAAAAACATCTCTAGGTTTAACTTTACAAACGACCAACCAATCTGACTTATCTTGTCGTAAGCTAGGAAAAGGGACATAATACACCTAGATAGCTTGCATCACCAACACGAAATGTTCAAATTGAGTAAAGCTTCTTCACTGGTTGATTTTAATTAGATTGTATCGGCTATGTACTTTTGTACCAACATTAGGAGTTCGATCAAACCAGTCACACTTAAATATCACACTCTGCTTTATTAGTAATGCAGGATAACCAATTTCAAGTATCTCAATAATTTTACCATAATAATCCATCAATTCTTCCTATATGCAAGCCCCAATATTTACTGTTGCCATGCTGTGACTATGATATTATATATGATATTTATATCCATTAACAAAATACTTTAACAATTCGCAAGGGTCCTTTTGTAAGATCGCATATGAGCTTATTCTCTATTGGATTTTCTAAGGCCTACTCAAAAGAAATTGTCATATTAAATAGTATAATGTCATTTGAACACTATAATCTTATAATTCAATCATTTCAATAATTGTAAGTGAAAACTTACATATTTCCTGAACCATCGAGGAAAGTGTTTGCTAACTTCTTTATTAATACCATCCTATGTTTTCTCAAGCATTAGCTCATATAACCATTTGTCGTATAATCTAAAAACATTATCATGTATTTCAATTGTGAATAACACTAAATTTCAAAACCCAAATAATCAATTTCAAAATCAACTTCAACTTACTGCATGAAAGGTTAAACCTCTTGATAGTTCAATAAAATGTAACCATGGGCAACCTCTATTTCTTCCTCTGTTAACATTCTTTTTGTTGAACACCCATATGTTCATCCAAGAAATGTGAAAATGGATAAGTTATCATCAGTATCACCCATTCCTCCCACAATGTGATTACGAGCAACTTTTCTTTCTCTTGTATGGACATGCGACTCAAAATATTGTGAAAAAAATTTACTTGCTTCCTCCACTAAATAAGCATTACATATCAAACCTTCAACTCTAGCCTTGCTTTTAACATTTTTTCTTCAAGTGATGCAAATATTTACATTAGAGAATAGGTTATTACAATTATATTATTAAAACATATTATTACTTCAATTTAAATATTTACTATAATTACCTCTCAAATAGATACATCCATTAATATTGAACTAGATCAACAAGTTTAGCCTCATGTGCTAAATGCACAGATAGATGCTCTATACAATCAACAAAGCTTGGAGGGAAAACCCCTTCTAATTTACACAAAATTACTGGAATTTTCCTTTCTAGTTTTGTTATTTTAACCTAGTTTATTTCAGATGATGTTAAGCTTTCGAAAAATAAACTTAATTTTGTTATAACTTCCTAAACCTTATTTGGTAGCAACCCTTGAAATGAAAGTGGAATTAGTCTTTGCATAAAAATATGACAATCATGAATTTTCATCCCAAATAATTTGTACTTCCTCATGTCCACACACGTTGCTAAGTTTGAAATATAACCATAAAGAAACATTAGACTTTTCAACCATTCACACAATATTTCCTTTTGTTTTTTTGTCTAAAGTGTAATATGCTTTTAGATATTTACTAGTGTGAAGATCTTTATCTAACTCATTCCTTTTACAAAAAGGTTTTAAATTAGCTCATGATTTTGCATTGTCTTTTTTCCTCCCTTCAATGTTCATTATGATATTGAACAAATTGTCAAAAATATTTTTTTCAATATGTATCACATCTAGATTATGACGTATCAAATTAGTTTTCTAAAATGAAAAATCCCAAAAGATGCTTTGTTTTCTCCAACCAAAGCTTTTACTAATACTTGTATTAACTTCATCATCATCAAATTCTATAACTTTCAACAACCCTAATTCATCAATCTCCTATAATATGTCTTCATTAGCTTTGTGAGGGGGAAGAGGTGTTTGTACCATCCTATTCTTAATGATGTGTATGGTGTCTATGTGGATAATCTAAAGGAAGAAATTTCCTTTAGTTGCCAAATCAACATGTTTTTCCCCTATTTGGAAAATAAAATGCATCAGAATCATTGCGACAATAAGGATAAGCCAATTTCTCTACCATGCTCTATCTAGAAAACATAACATATGTTAGAAGATCACTAATAATCTACATTAAAGCTGCTTTCAACATAAAATTTTGTTTTAGAGACACATCATATATCTCGACACCATATTCCCAAAGATGCTGCAATTTAGATACTGATGGTTGTAAGAATACATCAATTTTATTCTTTAAATTTGTAGGCCCTGACACAATCGCTATCAAGAACATATATGCCTCATTCATACACATCAATTGAGGCAAATTATAAGGAGTAATTATGATTGACTATAATGAATATTGTTAGTTGGATTGACTAAAAGGCTGGAATATATCTGTCGACAATCCCAACCTAACATTTCAATTTTCAGCTGCAAACTCATAATAGGTGTTATTGAAATGTTCCCATGCCAATTCATCTGATGGATGACTCATTATTCCATCATCCTATTCATATTCATTATACCATCTTATGTGAGATGCAGTAACATTAGAAGTATATAGTCTTTGAAGTCTCAAAGCTAGCGAGAAATAATACATCTGCTTCCAGGGTACTAATTTCTATTTCATAGAATGCCTTTTAGGCTTGAACCTAGATTGACCACAAAATTTGTAGTCTTGCAATTCTACATCATCTCCCCAATACAACATATATCCCAATTTGTAACAATCGACTTTTTCAATAGGCAAACCAATACCTCTAATAAGTTTGTCCATATTGTATAAACTATGGACCATTGTATGGTTAGGAGGCAATGATTTATTATACCATCCAAGAATTTTGTCAAAACTATGATAAAAAATATGCCCTTTAGACTTTATGTTCAATATTCGACCAATTGAAGACAATTGAGTCATTGTCTCACAATTTGGCCATAATTATTGGTCAGCTGAGTGTAGTAAGTCAAAAAATTATTTTGTATGTGGGTTTGATTCTTCTTCAAGATTTTTTATATTTTCCTGAAAGGTATAACCGACTGCATCATAAATCATTTCCATGTAAGGATTTCCAGTTGTACCCATATTATTTGTTTAAAATCCAATCCCCCTTTCAAACTCATCCATATTTACTTACGAGTTTACTTCATTACCCATTGGGGTGCTATAAATCAATGGCTCCTTATGTCGTGTCCACTCAAAGTAATTTCGAACAAACCCTTTTCTCAAAAAATGTCCATTCACTTCATTAATAGGAAGGAAACAAATATGTTTGCATTTTTTACATAGACATCTAATCTTTGGGCCATCCATATATGCAGATTCAGAACATGCATAATGAATAAAAGCTACAACTCCCTCAACAAACTCAGGACTATTGAAACCATCAGGTGTTAATTGTCTATAGATCCAAGATGTTGGACACCCCGCCCTTGAGGGTCACGAGCCCGATGGCCTAGGTGACATTTGGATATGTGTCCCGCAAGGGTGGCGTGCCCCTACCAAGAAGACTTACTTTTACTATTTCCTAACAGATGTTGACCTTAATCATTTTACACAGCCTTGGGATAAATAACTTAACTGATAATTGGGATATCGGGTGGAGATTCCCTTAGAACGATTTCAAAAAAGGCTTAGAGACCCACAACTTTGAGGAAGACCTTGAGGTCGAATTCTACCTTCTGAAGGGGGATCATAAATGGAACAGCAGATAAGGGAAGGCGAATGAAGCGAAAAGGTAGAAGCAAAAGCACAGAAGAAACGAAAAGGTAGAAGAAGCGAAAAGACAGAATAAAAAACACAGAAGAAATGAAAAGGCAAAAGAAGCAAAAAGGTAGAAGCAAAAACACAGAAGAAACGAAAAGGCAGAATAATAAACACAGAAGAAATGAAAAGGAAAAAGAAGCAAAAAGGTATAAGAAAAAACATAGAAGAAACGAAAAGGCATAAGCAAAATCTCAGAAGAAACGAGAAGGAAAAAAGAAGCAAAAAGGCAGAAGCAAAAACACAGAAAAAACGAAAAAGCAGAATAAGTAAAAAGGGAGAAGCAAAAACATAGAAGGAACAAAAAGGCAGAAGAAGCAAAAAGGGATAAGCAAAAAGACAGAAGAAGCAAAAAGGCAGAAGCAAAAACTCAGAAGGACTGAAAAGGTAGCAAAAAGGTATAAGCAAAAACACAGAAGGGACGAAAAGGTAGAAGAAGCAAAAAGGCGGAAGCAAAAACACAGAAGGAACGAAAAGGCAGAAGAAGCAAATAGGAAAAAGAAAAAATACAGAAGGAATGAAAAGGCAGAAGAAGCAAAAAAACAGATGGTACGAAAAAGCAGAAGAAGCAAAAAGGCAGAAGAAAAAACACAAAAGGAACGAAAAATATAGAAGAAGAGAAAAAATAGAAGAAACAAAAAGATAGAAGTAAAACACAGAAGAAACGAAAATATAGAAGAAGAAAAAAGGGAGAAACAAAAATACAGAAGGAACGAAAAGGTAAAAGAAGCAAAAAGACAAAAACAAAAACACAGAAGGAACGAAAAGGCAGAAGAAGCAAAAAGACATAAGCAAAAACATAGAAGGAACGAAAAGGCAGAAGAAAAAACATAGAAGAAATAAAACATAGAAGAAGCAAAACACAAAGGAAGATACGTCAGTAAAACACAGAAGAAGACGCGTTAGCAAAACACAAGAGAAGAGAAACTCAGAAGAAACAAAACACAGAAGGAGTAAAACACAGAAGGAACAAAATACAAAAGGAGTTTATGAACAGTAACACAGAAGGAGTTCATGAACAATAACACAGAAGAAGTGAAACTAAGAAGAAGAAAAATACAGACGATACAAAACATAGAAGAAGATGATGTCATCACAGAAGAAGTAAAAAGGCAGAAGAAGCAAAACTAAGAAGAAATAGAACACAGACGATACAAAATACAGAAGAAGATGATGTCATCAAAGAAGAAGCAAAAAGGTAGAAGAAGCATAATACAGACGATACAAAACACAGAAGAAGATGAAATCATCAATGATATCATCACAGAAGAAGCAAAAAGACAAAAGCTTTACGACTTACTATAAGATATCTTTGCCTAAATCAGCTTAGGTTAACCTAGATTTTTTCCTTGAAGTCAGAAACCGAAGTTTCCTTTATGAAGCTTGAAAAATGTCAACGTATAAAATTGAGAGACTCATGAGCAAATATGCAAATATATTCCATTTACATCAAAAGATAAAAAGTTTTACAAAGCTTTAGTAGGCATTTCAAGCCACAAATACATTAATACATTGACATCCCAAATTACAAAAGATGCATGATTTGCTCAAAATGCAACTAAAGCCCTGTTTTACGATCTTGTTTACAAAATAATCAAAAGTATGAGTGTTGCCTTGCCCTTTTGTCCTACTCGATATCTTGCTCATCACCTGAATGAGTGAGAGGAGATTGAGGGGTGAGCTTAAAGCCCGTGAGTAACAATCTTATAATCGATAATAAGCAAAAACCATTGAAATAATTATCTTCATCTCAATAACTCACATTAATGCATAATATGAACACATCACTTTTGTCAACACCTCATGAACACAGAAACACATTAAATTCATTCGGGTGAATCCAAAATAAAACGTGCTACGCAATTTTACTCAATGACCTTGTGTATTTGTGAACTTATGGGAATCTATGAAGGATCTCCATACCACTAGCAGGCAGGCAGGAGAAGCCTTTAAATAAGTGCACTTGGCATACTTAGGGGATTACCACGAACCCACATAACATATAATTTTATGACTTGTAAACTTGTTGCCTAAAATGGCACTAGATCAGAAACTTGCTTTTTCATGGCATGATATCTTTTCAAAATC